>CAODLS010382578.1:0-10898 GCA_948243855.1 Flueggea neowawraea
ATAAGGTTGACATGTGACCATGCCTTATACTTAAATGAGATATCGTGAAACAAAAGGACTAAATATCTAACTGTGAAAGGTTAATTTGAATTACTGACATCTACTCGATTTTGGGATGTCATAATGTATTACTAGATACCGCTTATGGACTTTGTGCCCAAGTTCTGGGATAAGGCACATTTCCAATTTTAAGTGGGCCTATTGGGTTACACACAGGAACGAATTGGATTGGTTCACAAATATTCTCTCTTGTAATGATCAGATTATTAAGATTATTAATTTGATTGATCATTGATAATTCAGGGTTTATGTCTTAAATTTGATATAAGACATTATCTAATAATGTAATGGGCTTTTAATATAAATCACTAATCATTAAGATTAAGCATGTTTGGGTATGATATTATGTATAACATAATTTCAACCCACGTAGATTAATAGAAGTGCGATTTATTAAATAATAATATATCATGTAATTAAAATCCCAATAACATTAATAAACCTTGGACAAAATTTGGCACACACTTCTATTTTTTAGGAGCCCTTGTTCTTATGTGATAAGGAGTTCTTATTCTTGTAGGACAAGTATGAAGAAACCTAGCAAACTTGAACCAGGGTTTCGCACATCTATATATGTGTATGCATAGGCTTGGACAGATAGAGAGATGCCATATAGATTCTTGACCAAATTTTTAAGGTTAATATCCTTGCTTGGCCAAATTTTGTGAATGTCACGTACATAGAGAAAATTTGTGAAAACTAGAGTAGTGATTCTCGGTGCTAGTACACCCAACCAATTCAAGGAGGTTTGTTCGTGCTGATACCTTTAGTCATGTTCGTGAAAAGACAACGTGGGAAAAATGGTTTCAAGTTTTGTACTAAAAGCTACACTAATACTCCATTTAGTTATTCACTCTAGCATCGTGTTTTAAGGCAAAATACGCTAACCCTAATTGTATATGTTGATGTGAATGGATCCTTGGTGGAATTCTAAATTAAAAAATTTTGTTATTTGTGCTACCATGTATGCTTATGAATGTCATAAACTTAGTCATTAATTCCAACAGGGGTATCAGAGACACTTGCATTATTGACATAGAAGATTCTTTTATATGTGAGATAATTGTGGTGTTTGAATAATTTGACCTTCTTTTATATTTAATGTTATTTTTCTGAATTAATGACATGATTTAGGATTTAATTTAGCAAGATAAAATTAGAAATTTTATGGTTGAAGGCATAATTTGTATAATGGTTTACATGGGATGTTAAGAATCATCTAGAAAGCCGATTAGGTTTTATGTATATGGATTTTATAATAAGAGTATAAATAATGGGTAGAATCATAATTTGATTATGAGTTTCAGGTATTAATGAGATTAATACAGATTAGGGTTTTTAAAATTAGCAACTCGTTTAATGAACAATGCGATTTATAAACCTCCCTCGCAACTGGCTTGCGAAACCGCCTTACACGTCCAACGATTAATCAATGCAGTTATTCGATTAATTTAATGATGTTTATGTGCGTATATAATCTGATTATATTGTTTGAATGATGATTCAATATGCATGGTGCATGACATAACCCAATTAGCCCAATGTGATTGGTTTATGCTTGTTTATTGCAATTGTTTGGAGAAATGTGCTTTTATTCAAATATGACCTGCGTGTCATTAGCTCTCGGCGCTTGTGCACAATTTTTTTTTTTATTCTAGATCAGGTTAGTATAGTTTTATTTTACATTTGGATGGAAAAGAAGATGGAGTCCGTTCGTTGCAATAAAGACCACCCTAGGTTGACCCTTGAGCGTCACATTGGCTTATGAGATCAAACTTAGTTTTGGGCTATGTCATGTCACGTTTACATTATGCCATTTATATATTCATGTGATGTATATATGTTATAGATGAATGCTTTTATCCCACACAAACAAACAAAACCGAATCCCTACAAATAGTAAGTCGAAAAAATGCCTTCCATAATCAATGCTTGTCAAGGCTTTGTTCGTCGATGTGTAGTTTCTGCCTTCGTAGGGTGCACTCAATTACCTTAGTGAGGTAAGGGTAGATAATGTTTATATCTACATTTTGATTATGGTTAGACTTAACATGACAATCAAAACGGTTTTGGGCCTAGGGCATAGAAAGGAATTTAAATGCTTGGACATGAGATGTCAAAATCCCTAGAAATACAAGAGTTATATATGATATAATTGAAAAGAAGTTTTCTACCTAAATAGCTAAGGTTAAGGACTAACTCAACTGACTTAATTATGAGTTTAATATGGATCTTGTACTCACTATATTTTTTAAGTTTAGGGATGTTAAAATTTAGTGGGAGTTTTTCAAAGACCTCTTATTAAATCTTGCATATTTTTGTATGTAGGTATAATGGCAACAAATAATAACGCATCAACCTTTACTTTGCGATCGATCATTGAGAAGGAAAAATTGGTTGGGACTAACTTCCTTGATTGGTCACGAAATTTGAGAATAGTTCTTAAACAAGAAAGGAAGAGTCATGTCCTAGATACAACAAGTCCTAATGAACCCGCACCCAATGCCCCTCGAGATCAAAATGATGCTTATGAAAAGCATAAAAATGACTCGAGGGATGTTACATGTCTTATGCTCTCCATGGTTGTGGATATGCAAAAGCAATTCAAATCTATGGAGGCATTTGACATAATGAAAAATATCAAGGAAATGTTCTTAGAGCAAGCTCGTCAAGAAAGGTTCTTGATACTCAAGGCATTGAATACGTGCAAGATGGCTCCTAACACTTCAGTGAACACTTATGTCCTAAAAATAAAAGGTTATATTGACCAACTTGAGAGGCTTGATACTGCATTAAATAAGGAGTTGGTCATAGATATGATCTTAGGGTTACTCCCAAGTAGTTATGACCCATGAACTACAACATGCATAGCATAGATAAGTCCATCATTGAACTACTTGGTATGTTAAAAAATGTCGAGAAGAGCATTCCCAAAACCAATAACATTCTTATGGTTGAAACGGGAAAAGGTAAAGGCTGTTGGATAATGTGTAGGGAAAACACAGCGGAATTTTAAAAATTTTACACATCATCTACTACCAAGATCCATGCAAACAATCGATACATATAACAAAGAAAGAGTTGTGAATGTTTACCTCATAAAAGCATCGAATAACTATGAAGAATATGATCAAGTCATGAACCTATTGATTCATTTGTGTTTGGCTAGGAAATTGTGGCTCAGGACTGGGTTTGAATCGATGCGCTATGAACACTTTTATGGAACTAGGTGTTTAGAGCTTTTGGCAAGAAGAACCAACAAGGGAATCAACGTTTTGCTCACCCTATGCACGACTAAGGCTGCAGAAAATTCACTTAAAAGACCCTTAAATACCTCAGTCCAAATAGGGTTAGGGTTTTCTAAACACCTCCTACAAAATTTCCATGATTCTAGCCTATATCAAGTGAGATCTCTTCCTATCTTGTAGGAAGATATTCCAAATACTTTTAGGACTCATTATGGACGACCAAAACCTCATTATAGGCAGAAAATTAAGCTCATTCTTACACTAGGAATGAGCTTAATTAATCCTAATTAACTTGGGCTTAATGGGCTTTGAGTTTCTACCCATTAAACAAGCATAATCACAATATCTGCAAGCCCATTGCAACATATATCCAAGTCCAACAATGATTTATATTTTATTAAGTTATCCAATAACTAAATAAACATGGATAATCCTAATTTAATTAGGATTCACCTCTAGATTTCCTAATCAAATCAGGACTACTCATTATTGCGCTCTAAACCCTTAGTATCGACACAGACTAGTCGAACTAGTTTTTATCTTTTCTTGAATCCTATTCATAATAGGAATCCTAATTTCATTAGGAATATCATCATTGAGAATGATCCAAGTGTTAGGATTAGTTCCATTGAAATAAAATACGATCATTAGTTTCCATTTCAGAACTCATCATAATTACATTAGGACTCCCATTTCGATTAGGAATCCTAGTCAAACTAGGACTCTAATGCGAAATGAGATTCTTGGGTTTATAATTAATTAGGTATCATCTTAAGGTATTCTATACATTTACATCACCTCTTTGACGATGTTCATCCGTGAGTCAAAATAGGAATCCAAGTCAAACTAGGATTGCTCACTTGAACATTATTCATCTAATGAATAACGTTATCTTTACAATGTGTTATTGTGCATGACCCTATAGGCCCTCATTCACGAGAGTAGTAACCTAGGATTTGACTCCTAAATTACTTGGTATGATTGGGCCCTAGTTATTATACCCCAAGCGAACTTGAGTTGTCGTGGAGCGACTTATGCCTATCATGAAAGAATACAGTGTAATTCAGTCATTTTTCATTTCGTGTCTCTTCGAGTATAGGGCATGGATGGTGTCAACCTTTCACCTCGAAAGAATTCATCAATCACCAAGTTAAGAGAAACTACACCAAATTGATTCAACTTCCCAAGTTGCAACCAATTAGACCATGACCATGGATTTAAGTTCTCTTTACTCAATTGATAGGCCCAATGAGACACTTCCCTCATATTATTAAGGGTGACAATCCTATCTTGGTCACTCACCATACTTACTTGTTTCGTGATGCAACCCAACCTTCACCTTTTTAGCAACCCCAATCAGGTTACGTAGAGTGGGATTAAAGTTACATGACTAGACACTAGCATGTTGTGGTAATGTCAAGTCAAAGGACTAGTTACACCATCTTGCACAGTTGAGAGTTCTCCATTGACACTTAAGTAATTTACCATGTGGTCTCTCAACAGCTGTTAGTCCAGCACCCATATTAACGTTTAATTGTGTGCCTACACGTTTGGCTCAGATATCACATAACTGCTTTCCATGGGGAAATAGAACCAACCAAACCATGTAATAGCCTTACTGATTGTTGACGCCCAATACCGAAAATCGTTGACTATGGACATTTAGATATAGTGTTCAAGTACCGATGTGTTCCATGTCAGCCATGGCACACAAGGTGTGAACCTACTATATCATGGACATCGTTTCGTTGATCTAATCATACCAACCAAAATAATTATAATATCATATTAATTAACGAAACGAAAAAATGCCTTTTATTTTTTTGTTGTTACTTATATGGTGCTCTTAATGGTTGGCTCATAGGGCACCTACACTAGCAAAGGCAAGGCTAAGCCAAAGGGTGTTGGCAAGGGAAAAAGAAAACCTAATCCCAACCTTTCAAAGCCTAGGCCCAAGATAACTAAATCAAAAGAGGGAGTTTATTTTCATTGCAATGAACCTGGTCATTGGAAGAGAAACTACAAACTCTACTTGGAAGAGCTAAAGAAGAAGGGAAGTGCGACTTCTACTTCAGGTATTTTTATTATAGAAATCAATGTCTACTAATTCCTCATGGGTATTAGATACTGGATGTGGAGCTCATATTTGCATTAATTTGCAGGGATTGAGAAATAGTAGATCATTGACAAAAGGCGAAATGGACTTACGAGTTGGCAATAGAGCAAGAGTTATTGCATTAGTTGTAGGAACTTATAATTTAACTTTGCCTAGTGGACTTGTTTTACAATTAGAGGATTGTTATTATGTTCCTGCTATGTAGGAACTTATCTTGTTTAGACAATGATTGTTTTCTTTTTATTATTAAGAGTAATAATATTTCCATCTATCATGGGGACATATTTTATGATGTTGCAACCTTATCTTTTGGTCTCTATGTTTTGAACTTGGAACAAAACAAGACCATCTATAACATTAATAAAAGGTTAAAATCAAATGATTTGAACTAAACCTACTTTTGGCATTGTCGTTTGGGGCATGCAAGTGAGAAACACATATCAAAACTCCATAAAGATGGATTACTTGACTCATTTGATTTTGAATCACTTGATACATGCGAATCTTGTTTGTTAGGCAAAATGACTAAGAGTCCTTTTACACATAAAGGTGAAAGGGCTAATGACCTATTGGGCCTAATACATACTAGTGTATGTAGACCTTTTAGTTCAAATGCTAGAGGAGGCTATTTGTACTTCATTACCTTTACTGATGATTTCAGTATGTATGAATTTTTCTATCTTAGAGACACAAATCTGAATCCTTTGAAAAGTTCAAGGAATTCAAAAGTGAAGTACAAAACCAACTTGGCAAGAATATCAAAGCACTTCGATCCGATCGTGGTGGAGAATATTTAAGCTAAGAGTTTGACGATCATATTAAGGAGTGTGGAATTGTTTCACAACTTACTCCCCTTGAAATGCCTCAATGGAATGGCATGTCTGAAAGAATAAATAGAACTCTATTAGATATGGTTTGATCGATGATGAGTCAAACAGATCTTCCAATCTCATTTTGGGGTTATGCCTTAGAAACTGCTGCTTTCATACTTAACCGAATTCCATCTAAAGTGGTGGAAAAGACACCATATGAGATATGGCACGAAAAAAACCCATAATTTCTTTTCTAAAGATCTAGGGTTGCGATGTTTTTGTAAAACGACAAGTTTCAGAAAATTTTGTTGGAGAATTTTCAATTTATGGACTGGATAGCAAAAGCGACTTGAAATGAGAGGAGAGAAATTAACACCAAGAATTTAGAGTGTTTCGTCCAACCCTGCCTACGTCCACTATCTAAGTCTCACCACTTAGGATTTTCACTATAACTGTGATTGATTTTGGCTCAATCCAACAAAACCAATAAAATGAGGTTGATTCTGACCCAACACTTCCAAGGCCTACACAAAGTTGTTTTCCTCAGGTTCACAACAAACCTCTACAATATTATTTTTTATAGGCTTACAACAAACCTTTCTCACACTCTCAAAGTGCATACAAAGTGTTTACAACAGATGAAGCTCTATGCTAGAGTTGAATTTATAAGATTGATGCTTAAACTTTGATCTCTAACTTGGTTTGGTGTTCTTGATGGTTGAAATTGATTGGAGTTTCAGCACAATGAATTTTGATGTTGTTCAACACATTTTTAGCCTTCTCATGATGTATTTATAGCATTCCCATGCTATATGACCGTTGCCTTGAAGAAATTAGCTGTCGGAGTTCATTTAATGCAGTTGCAGCTTTCTGGATCCTTAAAAACATACGTTGCAATTCATGAGACGTATGTTGATCATGCTAAGTTCCAGTTAACGTATGTTGTTATTCTTATAATGTATATTAATCATGTCAGACCTCCAGATAACGTACTTTGTCGATATATTGTTGGAATTCGTGACTACTTCATGACATTCATAAGTACACAACACAGCGAAAATAACAAAAATTTTAAGTCTATAATTCCACCAAGGATCCATGCACATCAACATATATGATTATAATGGTTTTACCTTAGATCCAAAGGTCTTATGTTCGATCAGATGGAATGTTAGTGTAGCTTTTAGTAAAACTCGAACCACCCTTTACTCACGTTGCCTTTGCACGAACATGTCTAGAGGTACCCACACAAATGAACTTACCATGGATTGGTGCAGTATACTAGCACTCCTTTTAGAATCTCTATTCTAAAGCTCACAAAATAATTTTCTCTCTTTGTAAGTGGCACTCACAAATTCGGCTTTTTTTTGAATGAATTGAATGGCAAGGTGTGCATCCTATTTATAGGCATATGAGGAGACCTAAATAGGTAGCAATAAGGAGGCCGAATCTCCCTTGCTTGCCCTTCAATAATTTGGCCTCTTCCTACTTTAGAAGGAGTGTGTCGAATTCCTATCCTAGTCACACTAGTGTTTGTCTTTCTTGTCCCACAAGAATATACACTTCCTAATTAATTTTGTCCCATACAAATTAGGATTTTATTTCCTCAATAAAAACTCCCAATTAGTCGTGGACTCCAAATTAGTAAGTGTGTGTGCCGAATTTCCTCCTTGTCTCACAAGGAAAGTGACTCCTAAAAAATAGGAAGGTAGAGCCAAATTTGTCCCTCCCTTTTAGGTTTATTGTGCCGAATTTTCAATGCCCTAAGTAGGTTAGGTTTTGCCGAAATTCACATGGATTTCATTAATATTGTTGGGCTTTTAATTATATGATACATTATCATAAAATAAATCACTCACATGGGCCGAATTATGTCACACATAATTAAATAATTATAACCATGATAATTGGTGATTCATATTAAACCCATTACATTAATGGACCATGTATTAAATCTTATTTAACATATAAATCATAAAATCCTGAATTATTATTGGTTAATCAAATTAATCATCTTAATAATTCAATCACTACAAAGAGAGAACCTTTGTAACCAATCCAATTCGTTCGCGTGTGTGACCCAATAGGCCCACTCAAAATTGGCAATAGGCTTTGTCCCAAACTTTGGGCCCAAAGTCCATAAGCGATATCTAGTAATACATTATGACAACCCAAAATTGAGTGAATGTCGGTGATCTGAGTCAACCTTTCACAGTCTGATATTTAGTCCTTTTGTCTCACAATATCTCATCTAAGCATAAGGCATGGTCACATGTCAACCTTATATTGCTTAGCATATTTCTTGATCTCAAGTAGATTGATATAATAAATGATATTGATAAACCCCTTTATCAATTCATTCGAGTATGCACACATTCCATTAATCCTACTCATCAAGTGGCCAAGAGATATCACTCTTCATAAGAGGAACAAATCCATCACTCTCACTATCACTGCTCTACATGAATCATGACATATCCAATCATAGCTTTTATTGTTATCTTGTTACGGATAACGTTTTACTAAGTTAAAACATGTGATTCCTCATACAGGAGTCGATAGTGAGTTTCAGTCAGAGGACTCAAACATCATCATTGCATGAAGCTACTTTGTGACAACGATCCATGAAGAGCTTTTATAATGGGCCAGTCCAATACATGTTCCCCAACATGTATCTATGTTCTAAGTTGATATCTCTTATCCATAATCAGTAAAATGTGATTATCTACTTAGCAACATATTAATCTTAATTCATTATCATTCCCATGATAATGATCGATTAAGGACATTTAGAATAGTATTCATTTTATTCTTATATTTTTACTATCAATTAACACACTGCATAAGAAAGAATAAACTATTCATGGAGTTTTATCTTCATAAAACAAATAATATTTCATAGAAATAAAATGTCTCTTTATTAAATAAATAAATGACAATGTACATTAATGATTGGAGTATGGCACAATTCTAACAATCTCCCATTTTCACTAGTCCAAATCAAGAACGAACCTAATAGCTAAAGACCTGACGTGTCTTTTATAATTTGGTTTTGGTAGAGCCTTTCTCAAAGGATCTGCCACACTGTCATTGAATTCAACTTTGCATATCTTGACATCTCCTTTTTCAACTATCTATCAAATAAGTTGAAAACGTCTAAGTATATGTTTGGTTCTATGATTTGGGCTCCTTGGCTTGAGCAATAGTCCCACTGTTATCACAATACATGTCTACTGGGTTTGTGATGCTAGGGACAACATCCAAACTAGTAATGAACTTCTTGAGCCATACAACTTCCTTTGCTACGTCTGACACAGTTATATACTCAGACTCTGTAGTAGAATTGACCACGGTGCCTTGCTTGGAAAATTTTCAACTAACTACACCTCCATTCAAACAAAACACATAACCAAATTGTGATCTAAAATCATCATGGTCAGACTGAAAGCTCACATCAGTGTAACCACTTAGGACTAGTTCGCCTTCTTATCTTTCGTAAACCAAGAAAACATCCTTAATTCTTCTCAAGTACTTAAGTATATTCTTGACTGCGGTCCAATGACTTTCACCTGGATTGGACTAGAATCTACTAGTCATCCTTAGAGCATATGCGACATTAGGGTGTGCACAAAGCATGGTATACATGATAGATCCAATTGCAGAAGCATATGAAATCCTACTAATGTAATATCTGGCTTGCCTTGTTGTAGGACAACCAACCTTGATTAATGGTTTTCCAAGAACCATGGGAATCATTCCTTTCTTGGAATTCATCATGCTAAACCTTTTTAGCATCATATAAATATACACACTTTGACTTAGTCCAATGAGCATCTTAGATCTATCTCTATAGATTTGCATCCCTAGGATACGCGAGGCTTCACCTAAGTATTTCATTGCAAAACACTTTCCAAGCCAAGTCTTGACGTTCTACAAGGTTGGAATGTCATTTCCAATTATCAAAATGTCGTCAACATACAACACTAAGAACACTATAGCACTCCCACTAACCTTCTTGTATACACGAGGTTCATCTTCATTCTTGATGAATCCAAACTCTTTGACTATTTCATCAAAACAAAGATTCCAACTTTGGGATGCTTGCTTCAATCCATAAATGAATTTTTAAAGCTTGCATACCCTTTTAGAATTCTTTGGATTGACAAAACCGTCAGGTTGTGTCATGTACAAATCCTCAAGGAGATTTCCATTTAGGAAAATTGTTTTGACATCCATTTGTTATATCTCATAGTCATAATATGCTGCTATGGCAAGAAAAATTCTAATGAATTTAAGCATGACGACTGGTGAAAAGGTTTCATCTTAGTCAATACTATGAGTTTGTTTGAAACCTTTTGCAACAAGTCTTGCTTTGAAGATCCCATTGGCTTTTATCTTGTAAATCCATTTTCAATCAATGACCTTGTCTCCATCAGGTAGATCCACCAAGTTCCAAACTTGGTTGTCATACATAGATTGCATTTCTGAGTCCATGGCTTCAAGCAATCTTATAGAATTTGGATCTACAATCTCCTCTTGGTAGGTTGTAGGCTCGTTATGGTCTATAAGAACAATTTTTTTATCGTCAGTTATGAGAAATCCATATCTCTCAGGCTCATGATGAATCCTACCATACCTTATTGGGCCTTGTGTTACAGATTC
>CAODLS010382643.1:0-14887 GCA_948243855.1 Flueggea neowawraea
TGTTCGGGGAATATCTGCATGTGATCACTACGAATTTAGGTCAGGTTATTGTTCTATTCCTGAAGCAGTGTAGTTCAATATGATGATGCGTTTCATATAGTATAACTTTATGCACCAATAGTTCATGAAACCAAGGTTTGATATTTCGTTCTATATTCACTTCGGAGATTTAAATTATTTTTTTTTTCTCCATGAGAATTAACATCTTACCTTGGTCTGAGATGTGGATGACATGGATTTAATATTTTTCTTATTATTTCTATACAGGTGTAAAGCTTATGTTAAAGCTAAGAAAAAGTTGACAATACTGGAAGCACCCAATATTCTTACCATTGTCTTAAAGCGCTTTCAGGTAATTCTATGATGGCATTTTTTAACTTGAATGCTTTAAAAAGGGTATGGAGAAATTTGCTGATTATTCTTAATGTATATTTAAGTTATTGCTTGCTTTATCTTCTGTGCCTGCAGTCTGGTAGCTTTGAGAAGTCGAATAAGTCGGTTCAGTTTCCTGAGGCACTCAACATAACACCATATATGTCAAAAAGAGAGAAATCTCCTTGGTACAGTCTTTATGCAGTGATTGTTCATAGGGATCATATGAACGCTACTTCTACAGGTCATTATGTATGTTATGTAAAGAACTCACATGGAGAATGGTTTGGGATCAATGACAGCACTGTAAGTAATAAGTTCATATATTGCATTTGCACTATGGTTACAACTTCAACACTTCTCGTGTGTTCACTTTTGATAAGCATCTTCTTTATTTATAATCAAAGCAACCCTTCTGATTGGAGTTACTGATTGCTGTAGTTTACGCATGTGCAATTAGAGAGGGTCTTGTCAGAAGAGGCATACATGCTCCTTTACGAAAGGTATGCTTTGTCATTTCGTGTGAATTTTGGTTTTCAATTGATGTTCTCCTCACTTCTGCTTCTCTTCTATTAAGGGACTCTCCAAGACCTCCGTCATCTTTGAAGAACAGTACAGTATCAAATGGTGTGCAGTCCAAGAAAAGAAACTTGGAAGCTGTACCATCGAGGAAGTCTTATTCCAACACCCCAAACATGGATTCTTCCAAGTCACAACAGAAGCATGAAAAAAGCGTTGACCGGATAAGATCAAATTATCCAAGTAGCTATCAGTTACGTGATCCATATACATGGAGATATCACGCAATGCAAAGAATCCCTCATGTGGATTCATAGAGTGAGAGTCCTTCCCTTTTTAGTTGCTCAGATGCAAGTTCTACCAGCACCAAGGACTCGGCAAGGAGTGATGACTTCTCTGATTACCTATTTGGTGATACGGGACCCGGTTGGTACAGCCACATATCATCGGACTCTGTTGAAGCATCCTTGCGTTGAAATGAGGACGCGGATCTGTACGGCGAGAATGCTGGTTGGAGGCAACCGGTAGGTAGGGAACGACGGGAGACGTCCGAGAGGGAGTGGAACCCTGATTCTTTGTATACCAATACAAATAAAAACTAAAGGGAAAGGTAAACCACCCAATATTGGCAGTAGTATTAACAAGTAGGTAAAACTGGTATTGGTTTGGTACAATGAAATTAGTATAGGATAGATAACCAGCTATCCCCTCTCATCATCTTGTATTTATTATGCAAAGCAATTTGGAACCTGTCAACTCAAAAGTTTTGCTTCGAGTTTGAGTTGACTCGGACCTTACTGTGTAGCTGCAATTGTATATTTAACATAACTTCATTTATCAATTTTGGTTCATCATATTATACGTTTTCCTGGTTCTGTGCTGCACATATTGATTTAACTTGAATTTAACATAATGATGGTTTGGCATATCAACGACGTAATTCCCTGTCAATCCTTGCAAGTCTTCTAAAACTTGAAAACATTAATTAATATTTTCAAACTTGGTACATATTTTTATCAATTTTTCTTCTACAATAAATGAGTCTTTCACACAGATTTATACCATTTTTATTTTTGTGATTTCGTCGTCTTATTGTGCTATTTGATTTTTACCGTCTTTATTGTGGAGTTTTATTTTTTGTGGGCGATTCGATATTTTAGACAGTCAATACATTCAATATTACAGAATTACAAATCAAATTATGATTATCAGTATGTTGTAGATCTGAAATTATAAATATTCCAGTAATTATAGTATTTTCAAATGTGTAGATTTTAAGCCAATTTATTATATTATTAACTTGGATGTCGTGAATTTTTTTACTGTTTCATCCGTTATAATTTTTAACAAATTTTAATTTATATTTTTATTGATATAGTGCTAGTTTGAATAAATAAAATTAACTTTTATTGTAAAAAAAATTGGTACATATTGAGTTTTTTTAGTTGTAACCATTTTATTTTTCCAAAAAAAAAAATTTGTATAAATAAATTTGTTTTTTTACAGGAGGAAAATAAATTTGGTTTAATTACGAAGCTAAATAAGCATAAACCAGAGGTCCCACAAAAAGGCTCAACCAAGGAAGCAAATGGAGAATGGTACCATAATAGAATAAAAGTTTTTTAAATTTTTTTTTTAATGAGAATTTAAATTATTTAATTTTAAATTTTGTTATTTAAATTAAAATATAATTATTTAATTATAATTTTAAAAATTATTTAATTTTAAATATTATTATTTAATTTAATTTTAATTATTTAATTTTAATTTATTATTTAATTTTATAATAAATTAAATAATTATAATTATTATTTAATTATTACTATAATTATTTAATTTAAAACTTAATTACTTATTTTATTAAAAATATCTCAATCAGACTGTTCATTGTAATACCACCAAGAAAATGGCAGCGGCAACAACAATACCAAGTTACCAGCACCACTACCAGAAGCTCAACCACAGAATCTCCGCCTCACTCTACTCCTCCATCAAACGAAGCATCATGGCCACCGCCACCAACCATGCAGACGAATACACCACAATCAAAGAGACGGTTACTTTCGAAAGAGAAATCAAGAAGAGCAAATTCATCGCCATCGCTGGCCGAGTCCACGATGAGCATTCCGCCTTCTCTTTCCTCTCTCAGGTTCTCCTCTTCTTCTCCTCTCCCCTATTATTCATCGCAATTTGCCAACCACTCGATTATCTCTGTCGTTATAATTTTTTGTGATTTTTGTTATCTGTTCGACGACATGTCGTTCGTTTGCATTGTTTTGTTGATTTCTCAGGTTAGCGACCCAAAGGCCACTCACAATTGCTGGGCTTATAAGGTACCATTCCTAATTTGTTGAGTAATTCATTTCAATTGCAATCACATCAGCTTAATTTTTTATTTTTATTGGTTTGATTGATGAAGGTTGGAGATCAGTACAGGTCAAATGATGATGGTGAACCGTCTGGAACAGCTGGTAAACCAATAAATTCTGCCATTGTTTCGTCGGGAATTGACAGAGTGATGGTTGTTGTTATCAGGTTGAATGGTTTCTGCATGTCTTTGTAATTCATGGTGGAAATGTATTTATTTATAGAGAGCCTCACCGACTTATTTAGATTTAGTTATGTGAGAGAATTTATTTAGTTGCAATTGCTTATTTTTGTTTCTGGGACTTCAAATATCAGGTACTTTGGAGGCATCAAACTAGGCACTGGGGGGCTTGTTAGGGCTTATGGAGGGGTTGCATCAGAGTGCTTGAGAAATGCCCCCACTTGTCTCATTAAATCTAAGGTATTGTTGTGTCGGGTTCAGGTTCTCCAATTGGCCTTGCTTGTGTTTCATGTTTGTTTCTGCATTGGCAATGTCTTCTGCCACTTCATGTAAAGATGAATCGGATATTACATTTACATGGTGGAGCACTTAAATGTAAGTTAATTCCAAATCAAGTTAATCATGGTTATCGAGCTTGAATTTTGCAGGTTCCAATAGGCGTCGAAGTTCCCTATGGTCTATTAGGTGTTCTGCACCATCAGGTCAGCATGTTGCAGTTATCTTGAATTCTGTCTAGATATGTGCGGGAAGTTTTCTTGGCGTTGGTTTCCTCGGAAACAATTATTGTAGTCTATCCAAGTGACTAGCATATCAGGCTAGCTTATCTTGTAGTCTGCTTCCTTTTGTACCTATGTTATTCTCATCTAATCTTCCCTATGGAAGTTTATGTGGATTATAACCTTCCTGGTGCAAAGGTTTTGTTCATTTAGGATACAGACATCTTAGTGCCTGACGATTGACCGATGACGACTGATTAATTTAGTTTGATAAATTTCTGCATCAAGTAGTTGTGTGTTCTCATGTCCAAAATATTCGAAGGAAGTTTTAACTTCAAGACTGCTTGTATTCTTATTTGTTGGTTATTTTTGTGAGAGAGAAGTGGAGAATGTGAGCTTGAGAGTATGTATGAATATGGTATGAATTTTTTTTTTAATTCATTCATTGCTAGAAATATATATAGAGAAAAATTGTAACAACTTGAGCCTAAAATTATGAAACAAAACTATAAATTTGAAAGTCAGTATCTCCTTTTTTTATTGTAGCACATGTTCAACTTGATTTATCAAATCTTGACTTTTTTTAATTCTGATTTTCAGCAGCAAAAATAACACATTTCAACACTTCTTCTTGCTATTTTATTGCTACTCTCATGTCTCAAAAGAACTCCTTGAATGTTGCTTCATTTTTTTTGTTTGCTTATTGGAATGATATCATCTTGTCTTCTTAAAGAGGTTGTTGTCATGACTCTTGGCTTTTGTTATTGTTGTCATCATTATTGTGCTTGTGTATTGTTGTCGTTGACACTCTTGGCATTTGTTGTTGTTGTTATCATTATTGTGGTTGTATTTGTTGTTGTCGTCAATTTGTAGTTGTGGGTTGTGGTTGTAGTTGTGTTTGTATTGTAAGTTGTGGTTGTATTTTGTAGTTGTTGTGGGTTGTATTTTGTATTTGTAGTTGTGGGTTGTGGTTGTGTTGTTGTATGCCTTCACATGTGAAGAACACTAGGATGTATTCTTTGTTTTTTTCCTTCTCCATCATTGATGTAGTGTAACTTATACTCTCTAGGTCCCTTAAGATCAATAATGCTTTGATACCACTTTGTTGGTTATTTTTGTAGGAGAAAAGTGGAGAATGTGAGTTTGAGAGTATGTATAAATATGGTATGATTTTTTTTTATTCATTCATTGCTAGAGGTTTTTATAGAGAAAAATTGTAACAACTTGAACCTAAAATCATGAAACAAAAACTACAAATTTGAAAGTCATATCTCTTATTTTATTCTTACACATGTTCAACTTGATTTATCAAATCTTGACTTCTTCTCATTCTGAGCTTCAGCAGCAAAAATAGCACATTTAAACATTATTTAAAACTATTTTGTTGCAGTTGCAATCTTTTCAAGTTGAGGATATTAAGCAGGATTATGAGACTGGTAAAGATGGAATCGCCATGGTTTTTTTCAAAGTTGATTTTGATAGGGCTGATCAACTGGAGGAAGCCATCAAAACAAATTGTAGCAGAGACCTTGTGTTTTATAGGAGATAAACAGAATCAGAATGTGTTCATATTTGGGCATCAATCCTTCAAAAGAAGATTCATGGTGCAGGAGATGATTTCACGATTCGTCTGCAAATTTCTTTACCTCCTGTTCTGGGTGAAATCATGTGCCGTGTACAAGAGAAATTCGTCGGTAAGCATGCAAATGGTCCCAAAGGATAGTCTTTGTATAATTGGTTGTTGAGCTAGAAATGATTACTGAATGTTCTATCTAAGGACATGGTAATTTGAATTGATCTGACATTTAGTACCTGTATAGGAGCAATTATACTAACGGTTTGTTTACAGTTTTTGAATTACACGAGAATGCTTTTATAGTACAAACATATAGTTTTATTTATGTCTAATAAGCACTGTCATTATCTTTTGGAGCCAATTCAGTTAATGTCTATTTGATATTTCAATTGAGATGAAATGATATCTATGTTTTTCGCTTCGGAAAAGGAAGGACATAACAACCATTGGTTGTACGGTAGCTGCCGGATTCGGAGGGAGTCGGCAAGATCGATCGGATGCATCAGTAGGACTTGTTTTCTCTTAATATCATTCGATTGCAAGACATTCAATCAGTGGAGAAAGTATATAGAAAACAGAACTAGGAAATAATATTCATCATCATATATAGATACTGAGCAACAATACAAACCAAAGCACACTAGAAAGATTAAAGAATGACTCCTATTCTACAAGAAATCTCAGAAGAAAAAATACTGTAACCACACAAACATATAATATAAACCGCCGGAAGAAGACTCATCCGGGAATAAACTAGCTAGGAGACAGCGTATAATGTTCCGGCGTACAAGTAGTAGTAATCGTTTAATTTGGAGGTGGGGACAGAGAGGGAATGTTAGGGATTGTAGGAATAGTTGGAATTGAAGGGATAGTTGGAATTGATGGGATTGTGGGAATTGATGGCAATGGAGGCAGAGTCACCTTTGGGACACTGGGAATGGTGGGCAAGCCTGGGTTTGGCAATGGTGGCAGTGTTGGTTTCGGCAGAGTTGGTTGAGCTGGTTTGGTTGGGAGTGTTGGCAAAGGATTTGATGGCAATGGTGGCAAAGTGGTCTTCGGCACGGTTGGTTGAGTGGGAAGTGTTGGCAAAGGATTTGATGGCAATGTGGTCTTGGGCAGGGTTGGTTGAGTTGGAAGTGTTGGCAATGGAGTAGACGGCAATGGTGGCAATGTGGTCTTAGGCAGGGTTGGTTGAGTTGGAAGTGTAGGCATTGGCGGCACCGAAGGTAACGGTGGCAATGTGGTCTTTGGAAGTGGCGGAGCTGTGGGCAGTGGAAGCGTCGGTGGCAGAGCTGCAGGCGTATCCAGGAGGTGTCGAGCTGCGTGGCTTACATCGGCAAATGTCAGTGACAATGATACAATTACTGACAACATGAAGCAGAACTTGAAAGAAGCCATTGTATAGTAGTGAAGAGGACTTTGTATTTGTTTAGCAACTTCGTAGAAGTTCTGTTTGAGACTTGATTTGGATCAAACAAGCCTAAGACGGGTATTTATAAGGAACGATTATTGAAAGGATCTTAGAGTTTGATGAGATGTAGGTAGGGAAGAGTGGAGAAAAACTGGTTAGTTCAGCTTCTCAACTAGACTTGTTCCTTATTCAAACTCACCTTCGGAGAGAGAGCTTGACACAGTTCATGTCTTCATGAGATCATTTAATGAATCTGATAGACACATAAGGATGTGTAGACGACAACATCAACCAACCTGTTGACTCTAATAGAGAATTTTGAACCTGAAATATTCTCATCTCACCATGGAAGAGACTAGTGCAGCATTTTTTTCCAGGTGTTGACATACGTGTACATGTAGATCACCTAAATGGTCACTGCAAACATCAGGGTTTACACTTCAAATATTTACAATAACATAAATCATGAACCTAATCACATTGCCAAGATGCATACTGTTATTATGATATGATACACTTAAAACAATTTCTACTTTTGTTCATGTCACATGTGATCGTGTAAGACGTTAATGACATTATACGATTGCAACAAGACTACATGCAGCAGAAGATCACAGAGAGATGTGCCGCGATCTTTTTGCAGTCCTGGGGTTATTTGGCCTGTCCATGACAATATTATCCAAAGCCAGTCTCAGCATACCTAACTCTTCATTGCCATTTACTCCCTGAACCCACGAAGCACACTTGATCCTCCCACCTACTGCTACTATTTCTGCTTTCACCACCTTCCCTTTCATTGACTTCACAGTCTTCGCGACATCTGACATTAACGTTCTTTTGTCATTGCAGCAGAACGTTACCTTCACAAGTCCCTCGCCCCCTTGCCCTTCGCAGTGCTCTACTGCAAGCCTGTCTTCCCCACTTGGTAGATCACTGTCCAAGCTATCATATCTGCTTCCTGCTATCAGTTCTGATACTGTAATCTCCAACTGTTTCACTCGGTAGATCGTCTCTTTGAGCACGGATGCTTTGTTCTTCTGTGTTCATTCATCACAGTCAAGTTACCAATATTTGAATAATTTCTTATACAAGTTCTTACAAATTGGAAATTGGTGTATCTATGATTCGCATACTTTTACTAAGTTGGGGAGGACGCAGCGCAAGGTGGTGTAGTGGCCGCAGATTCTAGTGCGTCTTGTCCTCTCAGAATCTCTTTGGTTCAATTTTGCAACTTCCTCCGAGGATGGTAAAGTTTGTGAAAATGAATAATTCAACATGTTCATGTGATTTTCTGCTGGAGGAAGGTTAGTCTGCTTTAAACATGTTCTTGAGCTGTAGCAGCTTGGAATAGGTTGCCCTTCCTGCAACTGTGAAGCAAAGTATTGTAAGTAGTAACATAGAAACAACACCAGTGACACTCCATCCCTAGAGACACACATACACAAATGGAGACAGAGGAACCTACCTGTTTCAGAAGATCCAGCAGAAGTTCCAATAAAAATTGACAGCTGCTGCAGTAAATTATGGAGGGTAACTCAACTTTGCTTAATATAGAAAAGCTGTACACATTGTAAGAGAATTAACAAGATGGCGACATGTATGATCATATGCATTGATTTTGGAATAAATGTGGTATCATAAACAGTAAAGAACATATCTTTATATAATTGAATGAATATATGGAACTGATTTCTTCATTAAATCCTAAAGATCCTTTCATCCAGCATTATCTTGAGCTTTTCCTTCCGGAAAGTTGGGATCTGAAATATGTAACCAAGAAAGCAATAACAGAAGTACAGTTGAAATTTCTTGAATTAGACTTCACACTTGGGGTACTGATCAGAATATGACCTCGACACGCAAACATTTTGCTCAATCATACAATCATTTTATTATTACATGATCAAGTTCAATGACTATGCCAGAGACAGGATGTGAAAAGTCACATTTAAGGATAAAATTTCTGAACAGCAATTGTCAAGCATATTGGACCAGTCTGATAGTCAAATATATTAGCATACACTGAGATTGAAATCTGCTAAAACTGTTCAAGCAAAATAATGTTTTGACCACGCATCAGAAAACAAGTAGAATCATGTTCATTTGCAGAAACTACAGAAATAACTTCAACAAGAAAAAAGATTCTTTCCTTTCTATTCATAACAACAAACTTGTGAGCAAAACTATCATTTTCAATTTCTGCAAACGTGAGAAAGTTAATACTAAAACTATGCATATCACTAAGCTTTTCCACCTGAATCTACAAATTCAATCAAACCTTAAGTTAGATTCCTACAGCTACGGAACCGAGCTAAAAAGAACTGTTTCATAGCAAAACCCCCAGAAAATTCCTTCCAGTCACTTCTATATCAATTTTGTTTCTTCAGACCAGCGTAAATATCATCCTCTCCAATAATGAACTCCAAATCATCAAAAGAGAAATCCAAATCTTTACTTTCATTCTCTTCCTCATTTGTTCCAATCACCAAACTCTGTTTTTGTATCCACCCTTACCCTCTTACCTCTACCCATAATCTTCTTTGTGTTTAATGCTGTCGACTTCACTCTCTTTCCTCCACTCCCCTGCATCGGTTTCTCTGTTTGTTCAATCTTCACTTTACCCTTTACCCCTTCTTCCAGTCCCGGACTCTTCAATTCCTCAGTTTTGACATTATCATTCACTCCACTCGGATTACCATTACCGCTCTTCTCTTTCTTCTCATCCAAAGAACTATCATAGTACTTCAATGGAAACCACCCGAACCCACAATAGTATTCCTCCTTCTCCTCCATCACCATGTCCTTCTCCGGCGCTGCCACCGCCACTCCGTGAAACGGCCTTTTACAATTCTGACACCTCAAGCAACAATCTTCATACATCCCCTCATACTCATACAAGAAATAACAGTAGGGACACGTTGTCCAACACGTCTCCTTTACACCACCATCAAGGTTCTGAGCCACATTGTGGAACTGGGTCCTCTTGTTTGGGTCTGATAATACAGACCAAGCATCACAAACAATCTGAAAACCCTCGCTTGCAAAAGGGAACTGGTTCTTGGAAGGGTGTAAGAGAAGCAAAAGGTTCTTGAATTGGGTTCTGATCGTCTGAACTTCATGGTTGGCGGGCGTGTTGTCAAGTTGGAGGACTGAGAACCAGTTAATTTGGTCGTTGGTGAGACGGTTTGCGGCGGCGATGGTTGCGATTTGGGGGAATTCGGGGCTGGTGGGGTGGATTTTTTGTGCTAAAAGAGCATACTTTCGGGCATTGGTGAAGTTTTTGAGGGTCAAGTGGTTGACGGAAAGGTCAAGAAGAGTCTTGTAGTCCTCCATTGTGACTGCGTTTTTGGGTTTTGGACTTTTGGTTTCATTCAAAACTGTATCTTCCTTGGAGTAATAGAGAAGTTTGCAAGCTCAGGCCGAGTGAACTGAAAGGTGTATAACTTTATATATATGTTAGTAAATTACTATTCCACCCATGCCTATGTGTTTGTTTGGCAAGCAGGAGCATCCCACCCATCGTCTTAAATTGACTCATTATTATATAGTATTTAATTTAATTCATTTTTTTATTATTTACTTTTTATCTCATTAATTCAAAATAAATAGAAAGAATGAATAGTAATTTTTTAAAAATGTATAGGGATTATTTGCTCCTCTCTACTTTTTATTGGGTAGGAAAATATTAATTAATAACATTAAAAAGTAGATCAAAATCAAATTTTAAAATAATAATAGAGAGAAAGTGAATTAAATACAACATTTAAAATACAACACATGTAATATAATCTTTTTTTAAAATCATATAATATATCTTTTTTAAATCACAACAATTTAAATACTCAAAGTTACAATTACAATTTTATCTTATTCACACTTTATTTATTTAATTTGTTAGACTAAATAAGATTTAAGATAAAACTTGACTATATGCATACAAAATAAAAAAATATTATATTATTCTTAATTTTAACTATTCACAAGCTTTTGCAAAAATTATTGTATGTTACAGGCTATGGCTTGTTTGATGATAATAAAAATAATAAATTTTCTTTTTTTATAAAATTTTGTATCACTTATTTTTAATTTTTGTTATTTAATTTATTATATTCTATCTATACAATCTCCTAATCCTTTTGTAAATAAATTGAATTTAAGTTTTAAGAATTATATGTCTTCTCTGAAATTCAGTATACATAAAAATATATATTTTATATATTAAATTAGATCAATAATAAATATATAGAATATATTTATACACTCAAGTATTTTGAAATATACAGTAACATAATATTAATAATATTTACACAATTATAGTGTATATATATATATATATATAGAAAGAGAGTTAATTCTGTTGTGAAAACATATATTTTATATCAGAAGAAAAAACATTTAATAAAAAAAATCCGAATATTTTTGTGGCCTGGCCCTGTTACCGTCAGGAACTGATGAAGCATCGTGTCAGAATTCTGATAAAACGATTACGATCTTCACCAGAAACCACACCACATGGCAGAACACATCCACCCAATGCGAAGAGTGTGAGTACCACAAATCACCCCAAAGTGTTAGCAACAATCAATGGCAATGAACCTGAATAGTCCAGAGGCTAACAAGGAACTGCCTAAATAGTCCGCAAAAACTTTGCTTTTAGAGCATTACAGCTCCAAGTGAGAGGAGGCTGCAACAAACTTTGAACTTGACATATTAGAAAGTGCAAAACAAAGACAACAACACTGTCTCTTTACCTGTTAATGAAGTTTACTGTGTAAAACAACACCGGCAAACATGAAGTAGATCTTTTGTATGTAATCTCAATCATTTAGTCTCTCTTCTGAAATGAAGGTAAGAACCAAAATGGACTTATAAAAAAAAAAAAAGAACCAAAATGGACCACTGTTAGATGAATTCAACAATCAAAACTGGGGTCTCTCATACAACGCTTACTGCGCCCAACGCCATTATCAAATTGAAGTGTGTCTCCTTTTCCCTAGCTCAAAGACGAAGCATGTGTAGATTTCAGTTACAGTCACCAGAAAGACACCAACGTAGACGCAAATAGTTGTAGCACAAACATACAAGTACCTGAGACAAAACCACATACCATTAGCTTACAAAGAGTGGCACATCACACTGTAGCCGAGACAAAGAGTGGCACATCACACTGTAGCCAGTGTCTCGGCAGTAATTTCAACAATAGATCACCAATACTTTCAACAAATCCTGACAAGATCAGATTTTCTATCACACAATCACAAGGTTATGCCAAATTACCAACCCCGTTCATAGTTTCAAGTTTTTTATGTTTATTAAATGACAGCAAATGCTGTTCAGAGAACTTACTTTGGTGAGAAGACGCTCGAAACAAACAAATGGTTCCTCATTAACAGAAGTACAATGATATATCCCGCCAACAAAATGGAATTCACACAACGGAACTAGGCAATGGAAGCCAAGCCTTGCTTTAAGCAGATGACCCAAATGTACACTTTGGGACGTTGAGAGAGAGCCGGTGTGCTTAACAGAGTTGTACATCACCATGCTAAGAAGAAATAACATGGGAGATGCATAGGTAATACCGAACATCAAAGTGCCGGAAAGTAATGTTGAATGACTGGAAAGACCCTGAAATGTGCAAATGAGATATTTAAAATTAGATAATCAATGGCCATCAAAATTCAAAAGATAGTAACAACAATGTATACCAAATAATCTCTAGAAGGAAAAGTTAAAGAGTTTGCAATCTCTAGAAGGAAAAGTTAAGAGTTTGTACTATAAAAGCTCCGGCAACATCGATTGTGGCAAGAGTATTAGTGTTCCCCAGAGAAAAATGGGCTGCCATTCCCAAATAATACAATGAAGCAACCTAAGAAAACAGAAGCCATTTCAGCCATTAGTACTTGAAGAAAGCGTCATCAAACCTGATTGCAAATAAAATTAGAAACGTAAAGCAGCATAATGTGTTGATTTAGAACTTCTCAAGCAACAAAACATCGTGTTCAATCTTCGACTATGTTCAGAAGCCTAAATGCATATAAATTATCCACATGCTAAAGTATTTGATTATTGCTGAGTAGATTCATGGACTAACCTCAACCCTTTCTTTACTTCTCTGGTCATTATGTGAACAATAGAGTATTATGGCCAAGATTTGCACAAGTAGCAAAAATATGGGCATTGAATTGATTGGTTGTTGGAGCAAAAGCTGCAGGAGACGCCAACAAAAGGCATATGACAATCCTATCACGTACAAAAAATTTCTGGATTCTATCATCATTCTCTGGTCTCTTGTGCTGATGAAGTCTGAAGTTAGTGAGTTGGAATTATGTCTTGAGGATGTCCCAGACATCAAAAACAGCATAAACCAGGGTAACATTACAGCAGCACCAACTACAATAGCACCCAGAAGTGCATAGATTATCTGTGCTAATAGAGTAGAACCATAATTAGATGACACAAATGTGCTGTCTCGATACTCCACAATATACCAAATAACCAATGATCCAGATACCAAAACGCAGAACCCGATGAAATAAAAATATTTCCTCCAAGATCCAAATGAAGCCAAAGCGAACATGCCTAAACAGATCACTAAGAGACTTGAAGTTAGCAAAATTGATGTCAAATTTTCTCCGCAAACCTGCTCAAGCCACTTTGAAATGTCTGGGAGATGTGTCCAGTTTACACCACCTTGATGCGATCCTCTCAAAATTCTTCCAGAAAGAAGAAGCAAAATGATTGAAAAAAATTGATAATCAATTCTCTCATTTTGTCCCTTTAAATATTTAAGTAAACTCTGTGAACTTCTCTCAGTGAAACACTGAACAGTTTTCCGAAGTAATGAGATATAATGTGGATACCATAAAATGCCAGATATAATGCTCTTCCTCTACCATTGAACTTGAACCCATACTTAAAACAAGTGTCAATACAACACCACAGTAAAGACATCGTCTAAGCACCACCTTGACATACCATTTGTCGAGTTAGAAAGATTTTGCTGTGCACCCAAGCAGATTATGAGGCTTAATAATATCAGACATGATATGGCCATAGCCACAATTCCAAAAGAAAGCAAGGCAACAGGTTTCTGCAGGAAAAAAAAGTCTTATGAAAAGAATACCGACAAAGGAAAGATATAACACTTAGCTTAACTGTAAATTTAAAGGAAAACAAAAACAAAATATCTTCTTTTTGTGTAAGGAATTTCATTCTGAGCTTAAACGTCAACAATGACAAACAATATACATACATCAGTAACTCTGCTTGATAACAACTCACTTGCGGTGTTAAGGAACTTGTGATATGCCCCAACAGAATTGTTGTAATCATCCATATCATTAGATCTAACTTTCAAGAAAAGAAACGAATCACTATTTACATTACCACACAGGTACTACGAAAATTTCCAGCATCATTTTTCTGTGAGGTTTGCTAAAACACACCCATTGATTTTTTTAGCCCTCCAGGAACTATGAAGATCTGCAGCATTCAGATATAAGCAACAAAGCACTGAGTCCTTAGTACCGCTGCATTCTCTGCTTCTGGAAACTACTGTGTCAGTGGCACCATTGCAAGAACTTCCACATGTTAAACCAGGTATTTGTGCTTCCACTAATCTGAGCAACTGCCACGAATTCAATTCCAGTGCTCTCAGCTTATTTTCATCTGAGCTTCATCAAGAATTGAAAAATCACAAACACACAGTCACGACCAATATTACATGACAAAAGTAGCCAATGGGCTGAAGGCACTGTAAGTCATTCCATTGCTGTAATTTGGCAAACTGTTCTTTGAAGTTCCCAAGCATTATTACAAAAAATATGGAATTACTGTACCACCACCACTCCTATAGGTTCCCGACAATCATTCTAGTTTGTTCTTGACCAATAAATTTCTGTAGTTTCTTTGTTTTCATGAGTTTTTATAACATTGAAACAACTCTCTCTCACACACACACA
>CAODLS010382691.1:0-20961 GCA_948243855.1 Flueggea neowawraea
ATATGCATGGATCCTTAGTGGAATTCTAGGGTAAAATTTTTTGTTATTTCCTCTGCGTTATCCTTGTATGAATGTCATATTATAGTAATGAATTCCAACAGTTTCCAAGAAAGTTGGGGCAGCCTATATTTACACATAAACAAAGCCCAAAATAGCAAATACTTCGAAATGGGTTAGCCACAAGAGAGGTGGAAAGCTAGCCCATCTTGTTTCAGTGTCATCTCCACTGGTCAGAATCAGACCCTGTTGTATCATGCAGTGATTTTTAAACTTTTATAATTATAAAAATAATTTTCAATAGCATGTAACAACTATTTTCACAAATGTCAAATTCTTTACCACGCATGAGAAATGAAAAATTTTCATGATAAAAGAATTTTCCATATTTTGTACATAAAGGGAGTACATAAAATATACAAAATGTGCACAACACCAAAAATGCAAAGATTTTAGAAGGATATAACAAAATACAATTTAATTTTTTGAATGTGCATGCAAAAAGTATACATATGAGTACTATTGTTGCCTCGAAAAATGAACAACAACAATAAAAAGAATTCAAACACTTGGGAATCGTGAATATTGCCTTGAGACCTAAAAATAAAGAACACATTGAGGTCGAGATACTTTCCGGGAGAGTCTTCGACGCTCAAGTTAGTAAGGATTTTGACAGACTGTATGTAATATCCCGCCCTTTTCAGCTATGTTCCCATAGTGATTGGAGTTTTGATTGATGATCGTCGATGCTCTATGAGGATGAGCAAGTGTGGGATTGGTGTTGTAGAACCTTGGAAATGTCGAGTCTTGAGAGTGGATAACTCGAGTTAGTGTAAGATGTAACCCGAGTTATGTGACCCCATACAACTCGAGTTATCTAGAATTGTAACTCGCGTTAGACGAAGTCCATATAACTTGAGTAACTCGATTTATCTGTTCAAGTGGAATGACGCGTTTCTGTGTTCTTCGTCTTTAAGAGCCAACCGACCGAAATCTGTCATTTCTTCCAAATCACTTCTCTCAAACGCTCCCAAACTCTCTCAAGTTGTTCATCCATACTTGTTTTGGGTTTCTTGAGGTAAGATTGTGTTTCTAATCCTTTCTTTTCTCATGTTTTCTACAAGATTTTTCATATTAGGGTTTTGGGTTTAAATGGGTTTGAATCAATTCAGTTTTGGATTATTTCGAGAGATTCTGAGTTGTATTGTTAGAGTTAAGTATAGATTCATACTCAGGAGGTTGATTGGAGTCAATGTATGTGATTGAGAGTGATTTTTATTTGTTGCATTGAGTGTTTGGTCAAACTGGGCGATCTGGGTAAATGACTTACTCGAGTTAGCTTTTTGGCTAACTCGAGTAAGATATGCCCAGATTTACTCGAGTTATGTTTAGGTTAACTAGAGTAAAATAAGCCATGATTTACTCAAGTTATTCATTGGCTAACTCTAGTAAAACAGACCACATATAACTCGAGTTAGCCTCTGACTAACTCGAGTAAATAGTAGTTCTGAGGGACCAAATTATGACATTTTGTAATTGGTGAATTTGGAGAGTCTGAGGACTAATTTTGAGATTTTGACTGCTTTAAGGACTATTTAATAATATGGCAAATCTCGAGGACTAAAACATAATTTTACAATGGTTGGGGACCAAACTGTAATTTTACATAGATTTTGATTTTTGACTCGGAATTGATGGATTAACTTTCGGATTGAATTTTGAGCGACTTTGAGGGTTGCATATGCGTGTGCACGCATTTTAGTACAACCACAGTACTAGTGTCTCATACATCATTATTTCTGATCCGTTATTGTTTCTGATGTGTTGTTTTAGCTTCCTGCCCTTGTTACCGGGATCAGCTACCTATTAGTGGTACTGGGTCCTAGAGCTTTGGACATCCATGTGAGTGGATGGAAGCTTCAGACACATAGGTTGTGTCTTGAAACTGTTATAGTTTTTGATGTGTATAACATATACTTGAAACCGGACTAATCTAAGGATTGATTAATTAAATAATTGAATTTATGTAAATAAATATTCAATATTGTTTTTGAAAAGAATTACATATATATATATATATATATATATGTTTTTCGACTGTTTTTGATGTTGAATGCATGTACTGTTTTTGAGATAATGATTTTTGATTGTGGGATACCTTTGCTACGGGGTACGTAGCCTTTCGTATACCAATGTATGATATGACCCAACTATTAGTGTTGTCGATAGCCATGTGCCCCGGCTCGACACATGATTTGTTACCGGATTAGTGGAAGAGTCCACAATCATTATTGAGGTGGTTGAGTAACACAGTTCACACCACGATTGTTACCAGTCCCATAAAATGTATATATTGTTTTTGACTATGATACTAGTAGTATCGTTTTTGCCAATGCGCATGTGGTTGCCTTGGGAGTAAACGTTTGCGAAACATATTTCTGAAACTATACTATGTATGTGATGTGTATGCATATATATATATATGCATCTTGTCATATACGTGCATGTGGTAGTTTTTCAACGATTTTCAAACCAGTCTTTGTGAGGCACATATGAGGCAATCTGGAGTGTTTTTCTGGGTTTGAACCCCTTTGTTTTTTCTGTGTTGCCTTGTTTCCATTTCACAGGTTGATTCGACTCAGAAAATTTTGGTATCTTCGCCTAGTGAGATCCGATATTTTTGGTTAGTAACGCCCTCTTGGCTGGGCTACTTCAATGTTTTAGAGCTCCGCATCGAGATACTGTTGGGTTTTGGAGTCCACTGTTTTGAGATTTTATTTGGGGGTATTGGATTTGCGATTTATCGCTTGTATTGATTTTTGATATATTTTACACTTATTTATATATATATATATATATATATATATATATATATATATATATATATATGATTTTCTCAAAAATGGTTTTATTAAAATGATTTAAATATATGGGCTTATAGTTTCTGTATCTTTGAGGATTGTGCGAGATGGGCCGACTCCCACAGGCGGTTCACCTCGTACGCCGGTCCCTGGAATGGGTCATGACAGGCTATATCTCCTAAATTCTATGTTTTTATGTGCCTGACATTCCTCTGAAAATGGAATTACTAATGACTTGGCTAATTAATAATCCGGTTTATGATATTATTAATGTTTGGTTTTGTTTTTGATAAATAATATTTATATATGGTATATAAATATTCTTTGTAAAATGATTTTTACTTGGCATGTGTGCTTGTGCTTGCTATATATATATATATATATATGGGGCACATGTGCTACGTAGGGTAAACATAGCATTTGGTATACCAATGCGCAGTCAATGGCCACTTACTAAGGTTTATGGTAGTCGTGTGTCCAGCCAGATGCATGTACTCAGTTTCAGCTTGGTCGCGGAGTCCACCCTTATTATTTATGTCTATCAATCAGTTTCAGGTCTCATATCCGTTTCAAATATACAATATATGGTATATTTATTATGAATTTTTCTGCATGTTGTTTGCTTTGGTTGCGAACAATTTGAAAATGAATGTTTGAATCATCATTTTGTATTAACGTGTATAGGTATATACACTTATATCTATATGCGATATTTTTGAAATATTTTCAAAACAATTTTTGTGAGGCCTGGTGCCGCTTTGGAGTGTCATTTCCTCACTAAGGATTCTTACCCCTTCTCTTTTGTTTCTTGTCAATTTTTCCTTTATCTTATTTCTCAGGTTCTTTTTTGACATTTGGTAACCGTTTGGCGTCTTGCTCCTAGTGAGGTCCATTTGGTAGTAAGTGCCATCTTGGTTCGGGCTTTTTTTTATTAAAGCTCTACACCGGGATGCTGTTGGGTTACTAGATCATATTGTCTTTCGGATTTATAATTATACTTTGTTTTATTTATTTACTCAATTGATATTACTATTTCATTTGTATAACTTATTATATATACATATGATTTCAGTATAAGTGTTTTATATTTTATAAATGGTTTGATAGCAGTGTTAAACGAGCAAGTTGGGTAGTGTTTCTGATTCTTTGAGGCTTGTGTGAGATGGGCCTGACTCTCATAAACGGTTCGCCTTGCATGCCGGTCATGGTCCAAAAATAGGTAGTGACAGAGGTAATATCTGCTCTAGGCTTATGGGTCTTCACAGTTTGTCCTTGAAAAGGTGTCTTAGTTGTTTGAGAGAGGAAAATATTTATAAGCGACTATTGACCTCAACTCCTAGGCTATACGGGAGCATGAAACTATAATAGCCCCTTAGTTGAGGCTATGGTGCTTAGGAACACAGCTTTAGGTCGACGAATTTTTGCTTGAGTTTTCATAGACAATGCTAATTGTTATGGACCGTGTCCTTCAACGACCACGCACTAGGCTCATCCACTGAGGTATTGTCTGTTCTAGAATTGTAAGCCCTCATAGTTTTTTCCCTGAAAAGCTGTCCCAGTTGTAATACCATGTTAGTTCCAATGATTTCTTTGTAGCATTCCATTCAGCTCCAGCAAGGTCCTTTGTTGAACCCTGATTAATTTTTAGTGAACCTCGTTCAATTCTGATTCAATCTTTGAATGTTGTGATGATTGTTTGGTGTTTGGAATGTTGATTAGGTGTTTAAGGATGTTAATTGACATTAGTTTTGCAAGGATGAATGTTGTGGAACCTCGGTAAAGGTCTGGCGTGTGCGAGGAAATGAGAAAAGTCGAGTAAATGGGTTGGCATATATGCAACGTACGTTGCACACAATAACAACTCACGTTGTCTGGAATTGTAAGATCAACGTACGTTGATGTTGTGTACAACGTACGCTAGCCTTATGCAATGTACATTGTGAGCTAAAATTTCAGATTCGAGGCCACTGGATGCTATATAATGTATGTTGATGGCTTGGGACGTAGGTGAAGGTTATGTACAACATACTTTGAGGTTAAAAAATAATATACGTTGCCTTTGTTTTTGCTGAAACAGTGTGTTTCGATCTGCAGCTTCGTTTTAAACCTCAAAACCCGACCTTTTCGTCTGCCACTATCATTTTTCTCACTCTTCACTCTCAGATAGATCATCTCTCTTTCTCCTTACTTCCCCAACATTCCTAAGCATCTCTGGAGGTAAGATTTTAGTTCCAATCGCTTCTTTTCATCCATTTCATGCTTTTAATTTCTCAAATTCTTTTTGGTTCGATTTGCTTAGGGTCTCAGATTTTGAGTGATTATGTTGAAATGGATATTATAGGTTGTTAGATTATGATTGTTTAAGGTTAAATTAACATGAATCTAGCTTGAAATCATAAGATTTGATGGGTTCTTGAAGTGGGTTAGGGTTTGGACGGATTTTGCTCAATTTTTAGAGATTTTGAGTTGTTTTTTGAGAAACCAATCACATATTTGAGTTCCTGAGGTTGAGATCGACCAATGTGGATACTCGAAATCAATTTTTATCCTTTGAATTGGAATTTGGACTATTTTTGTAATTTGTCATAGGGACTGAAAGTGATATTATGCATTCTAGGGACTGAAATTGGATTTTCTATATTTAGAGAGTTAACTTATATATTTTTGAGATTATGAGGATTAATTAATTATTTTTGGAGAACTAGGGACTCATTATTAAATTTGAAATATTTTGGGGATTGAGCTATAATTTTCCAAAGTTCGGGGACATCGAGGTGTAATTTTACATCGATGTGTAATTTTACATCAAGGTGTAATATTTGATTTACTATATTTGGTTTTGGTCAGAAAAAGGGTTTTAGACTTTATCTGAGTGTTTGGGTTCGATACAACCATAATACCTTGTTTAGATTTATTTTTTATATGTCTATTATAGTTTTACTTGGTTTCTGAGGAGACCAATCATTTACCGGTGGACCGTAATTAGGATTATTTGCTCGACGTTCAGGTGAGTGGATAGCATCTTCAGACACGTATGTTGTGCCTCTCTAACTTATATACTTTTGTTGTGCTCGGATATCCTAAAATTTGACCTATGTGAAGACTTGTTTCATTTAAATTTGTTTCTGAAATTTTTGTCAGAATTTCAGCAAATGATGGAGTATGCTTTTGGAAAGTTATTTGAATTATTAAGTATTAATAATACTTTGATTTTGGAGATTTTGATGGTTTTTGAAATAAATATCATGTTTGATATTTATTATGGTTTTGGTAATAAACACTCTGTTTTGGATTTAAAGATATCCTCTGTGGAAAAATATTCTTTCTGAATTTAAGAATTTTTTGAATAAACTTTTTATCTGAACGTTTGATATATTTTGGTGAATAACCTGTTTGTTTGAATTTTTTTAAATAAATATTTCAATATGTTTTCAGCAAACCTTTTTATTTGGGACACCCAGCTACAGAGTAGCATATCTTTAGTACACTAATATTGTATTATTTTCCTAAGTGGCTATTACCAGCCTGGAGGGTTGTATGTTCGCCTAACTGGTTATGCTTTGTGCCTAAGTGGTTATACCATGGTGCGTAAGTGGCTATCACCGAGTCCAGTCGACTCGGCAGATATGATCTCTGGTCCCGCAAAACTTTAGGTGTTCTTCTTTGAAAACATTTTGGAAAAATAAAAATGTTATCTTCGGTAAATACTTTGGAAGAAAATGTTTTGGCTATTACAGAGTCTGGGTGGCTCCTTTTTTTTTTAACCTGGTCCCGTTAAAGTTTTAGAAATTAATCTCTGGAAATATTTTGGAAAATAAATATTTTTCGGTAAATCATTTGAAAAGGAACTGTTTTATTTATTTTGGATTTTTGGGGAAATTAAATATTTTTATTTAATTTATTATTTAGTTAATTTGTATGATTGTTTGTTATCTGTCTCGTTTGCAAAGGGTTTCGAAATAATTTTCGGAAATATTGTTATTCTATATAGTGTGTATACGTATATACGCTTATATCTGCATGTGATATTTTTGAACTGTTTCAAAATGGTTCTATGAGGCATGGAGCCGCTTTGGAGTGTTATCCCTCAATTGATTCTTATCCCCTTCTTTTCCTAGTTTATTTTTACTTCATTTTTTAGGTATTCTTGATAATGGTCATTTGATCTTCCGCATTCAGTGAGGTACCCTTGCCAACAGTGACAACCCCATGTTTGCTCATTGAATTACACCATCCTAGAAGAGTGCAACCCTACTTCCACTCAGATCAATGCCTCCGTCCCAAAGGCCAAATTGAAAGGTGTTTCTCCCGTGGAGACTTTACTTATTGTCTTATATGCCCAAAGTATAAAGGGTAATTCATCAACCCATTCAGGATCGTCTTGTTGGAACTCTCTGCTTGGCCATTTGCTTGAGGATAGGATATTGATCCGAGACTCAACCTTATATTCATCCTTGCACAAAAATCTCTTAAGACATTACAATTGAATTTCTTCCCATGATTTGCCACTAAGACTCTTAGGAGCCCAAATCTACATATTATATTTTCCCACGCCACCTCTTCAATTCTTTTTGAAGTTATTGTAGCTAAAGGTTCCGCTTTCGGCCACTTAGTGAAGTAATGCGTAGCCACAATAAGGAATTTTCTCCCTCTAGATGCTTGTGGAAAAGGTTCCAAGATATCCAAGCCTCATTTGGCAAATGGAATTGGTTCCAAAACACTCTGAATTTCTGATATTGGTGCATCGATAATGGGAGTGTGCCTTTGATAGTTTTCTCATTTCTTACTTTTTCCGAGGCATCTTCTTTCATTGTTGGCCAGAAGAACCCTACTCAGAGTATCTTTGTTGCAAGTGCTCTAGACCTTAGGTGCCTTCATAGATCCTCTTATGTGTCTCTGCCATTGCCAGCTTAGCCTCCTTAGGGCCCAAACACTTTAGCATTGGCATGGAAAAAGCACACTTATAAAGGACTTCATTGACTAGGGTAAACCTTACTCATTGAACTTTCATCTTCTTCGCTTCCACAAGGCTTGATGGCAGCTACTCAATTATCATATATTTCTTTATTGGGGTTCTCCAATGTTCCACCCTTTCTTCAATGTCCAGAATCTCTTTCTTCTCCATGGTGGGTCTTTTAAAGACTTCAACCTTCACAGTTCTTGCCCTTGCTTCCTTTGAAGAGGGTAATTTAGAAAATGCATATGTGTGGTTATTTTCTGACTGATTTATTTGTATGAGCTAGAACTCCTTGAAGCATTGCGCTAATGTTTGCACCTTCCTCAAGTATTGAGCCATAGTCGGCTTTCTTGCTTCATACACCCCTTAAAATTGTTGCACTACTAGTTGGGAGTCATTGTGTGCCACCAATTTTTTAGCTTGCAATTGTCTTACTAATTTCATTCCCGTAATTAGTGCTTCGTATTCTGTAATGTTGTTGGAACTTAGAAATGAAAATCTAAAAGAGTATTCCAACACTTCTTCCTGTGGTGATATCAATAAAATTTCAACTCCTCTCCCTTATGCGTTTGAGGTCCCATCAACTAATAGTTTCCACTCCACTACTTCCACTTCTTCTTTATGTTCTTCAGGGATGATAGTGCACTCAAGTATGAAGTCAGCTAGTGCTTGTCCCTTTATGGTTTGCCAAGGCTTGAAATGGATATCATACTGCCCAAGTTATACCACCCATTTGGTGAGTCTTTCAGAGCATTCAAGTTTTTGAAGTATTTACCTTAGTGGTTGGTTGGTCAAGACACTGACTGAGTGTGCTTGAAATTAAGGTCTTAGTTTTCTTGTTGCCATCACCAAAGCCAATGCGACCTTTTCAGCATGCGAGTATCTCGATTCAGCCCCTTGCATCACCTTGCTGACATAGTAAATAGGTTTATCCTTCGAGTTATCCTTCCTTAATAGCATCGTGCTTAGTGCTGCTTCACTCACCCCTAAGTACATGAACAATTGTTCGCCCACTTCAGGTCTTGTTGGAAGAGGAATGTCTCTCAAATACTTCTTAAGATTTTCAAATGCTCGATCGTATTCCTCAGTCCATTCAAATCTTCTTCCCACTCTTAAAGTTTTAAACAGTGGAAGGCTATTTGCAGTAGATTTTGACAAAAACCTGTTTAAGGCGGCAAGCCTTCCTATTAACCTCTGCATTTCCCTCATTGAGGAGGACGGCTTCATGTTCAGAATGGCTTGCACTTTTTTGGGATTTGCCTCAATCCCCTTTTGGGTGATCATGTACCCTAGAAACTTTTCAGACCCCACTCCAAATAAGCAGTTGGTAGCATTGAGCCTCATGTTGTATTTTCTCATTACATCGAATACTGCCCTTAATTTCTCTGAGTGAGATTCTTCCTTCTTGCTTTTGACGATCATATCATCTACATATGCTTCCATCTTATTTCCCAACAAGTCCTTGAAGAACTTATTCACCAACCTTTGGTATGTGGCTCCAGCATTTTTCAAGCCGAAGAGCATGACCCGGTAACAGTAAGTGTCATTCTTAGTAATGAAAACTGTTTTTTTGTTCATCAGGCGGGTACATCGTGATTTGGTGATATCCAGAATGCGCATCCATGAAACTCAGCAATTCATAGCCTGATGTTTCATCCACCAACTTGTCAATTCGCGGAAGAGGATACGAATCTTTGGGGCATGCCTTGTTCAAATCTATGAAGTCCACGCACATCCTCAACTTTTCATTAGCCTTTAGAACAATCACCATATTCGCCAGCCAATCCAGGTAGTAGACTTCACGAATGAATCCTACCTACAACAACTTTTCAACCTTTTTTTTTTCTGCTAATTGCCTTTCTGGAGCAATATTCCTCTTTTTATGTTTTATGGAGACGGCTTTTGGGTCAATGTTAAAGTGATGCGAAATCACCTCAGGATCAATTCATGGCATATCCTTTGCACTCCATGCAAACATATCTGCATTGTTCTTTAAACACCTAATGATCTCACCTTTTGTCTCTTTTGTAAGCTGACTTCCCACATATTCAAGCTTTTCTTCAATATTTTCATCCAGCTTCACAGCCTCTAGTTCTTCTAAAAATTGTGGTTTTGCTCCATCAAAGCTTGCATCCTCAATTGCCATAGCTTCCTTGAGCTTCTTGGTTTCACAGATTCCTCCACTCACAATTGCATTAACGGAGGAAACAAAGCACTTTCTACCCTTTCTGTGGTCTCCCCAAACTTCTCCTACTCTATTAGGTGTAGGAAACTTCATCAACAAGTATGTTGAGGACACAACCGCCCTCATGTCATTCAGCAAAGGTCTCCCTAGAATCATACTATAGGCTGACGAGGTGGATTTACAATCATGAAAGTGGTCATCCTTGTAATAGTGCATGGATTAGTCCCTAGAGAAACTGCAAGTTGCACAGAACCTACAATAGGTACTGCTTCACCAGTGAAACTGTATAATAACATAGCCACCATTTTTACTCGATCTGAAGTAAGGTTCATCTTTTGAAAGCGATTCCAGTAAATAAGGTTTACTGAGCTTCCATTATCCACAAGGATTCTCTCCACTAGGTACTTCGCTACAATTGCTGAAATAACCAAAGGGTCATCATGGGGTAGAATGATGTCTCCTTTATCAATTGGGTTAAATGTGATTGGTTGTTCTCCTCCATCTACTTTAATCACAGAGTTTACTTAATATACTTGTCTTGCATAGCCTTTTCTTATAGAAGAGGTGTTTCCTGCCATGGTCTCCCCTCTAGAGATAAAGTTAATAGCAAGATGAGTCGGTTCATTGTCAATTGTAGGAGTTCTTCTCTCATTTCTCGTTTCTCCTCCCTGAGGCCTTCCATCACACCCTTTTTGCTCGGCACCTCTCTCATTTTTGCTCATTATTGTATCGTCTCTCACCATATCTCCTATCATCAAATCTTCTATCATTAAACCCTCTCCATCCATAAGGGTTTCTACCTCTATTTCCTCTCCACGCTTCCACATAGGTAAATCTTTCTAGCTTTTCTTCCCTAACCAACTCTTTGATTTAGTTCATAAGTTGGTGACACTTATCTGTGGAGTGTCCCTGAGTACCATGATACTTACAAAATGCTTCAGTATTTCTACCCAGCACCTTATTAACCTTTGGTGGAAGAGTGATAAGTCCAGATCTCTCAATAGCCGCCAAGATTCTCGATCTCGATTCTGTGAGAGGGGTGTACTTTTCAAACCTTGTACTGATGGTACTTTAGGTCCATCTACTCTCTCCTTCTTCTTAATTAGTTCTTCATGATCATTTTTGTCCTTCTTTTTTCTATCATCCCTCAAACCGACTATCTTTATCATCTCTGCTTGTTTTATGTATTGGTTGGCCGGAGGGAATAAGTCAGCTAATAATGTTGGATGATCAAGAGATAAGGACTCTTGGAGCTGAATAGAATGAGTTCCTTGGAGCATGGCTGCTACAACAAACTTGGCTGCAACTCATGGATCTCCAAGCTTGTATTCCTGAATTGATCAATGTATTGCCTCAAGCTCTCCCCTTCTCTTTGTCTCACACTGAGCAAGTAAGTGGAATCATTTTTTTCTCTTGCTGTTGATAATGACAGTGTTTATGAAATCCTTCTTTAGTTGGTTAAAACAGAAGATGGATGCCTCTTTTAATGCATAGAACCAGTCACGAGCTACATCTTTTAGTGTGGTGGAGAATGCTCGACACTTGATTGCATCATCCTAACCATGTAGTAGCATGATGGATTTATAGTTTTGTATGTGCTTGCGTGGATCTTCTTTTCCTGTGAAGGTGGGAAGAGGCATCCTGAACTTAGGTGGAAGGGGTTTCCCTATAATTTTCTCGGTGAAAAGGATTGCCCCTTTCTACTATCTGTCCTCTACAAGTACTAATTTTTTTTGTTCTAGGATTCATTCGACTATCTTTTGTATGTCGTTCATATCCTTAGCACTCACTATTGAATGGTTTTCCAACTCCGCCTTTTTAGTGGAAGCTCTAGGGACCTCCTTGCAAGTGCTTTCTATCACTTCTTGGTATTGTTCCATATCCTTTCATGAACCAAATATTGTTTCATCTTGTACGTGGGCTTCATGCCTCTCTTCATGAAAATGGGGATGGAGTTAGGGCTATCAATATTCAGGAACTGTGGGTGGAGGTTTAAAGGTTGTTCTTCCTCTAGGGTCTTTTGCCTTTCGGCGAAACCACCACTCTCAGTAAGTGCATGAGGAGGTGGAAGGACATTGGCCTAAGGAGTTTTGTCTTTGAGCATAGCCATTGTCTCCTTCAACATTCTCCTATTTTCCTCGTTTTTCCTTTCTCAATGCTTTATAGTTGTTGGTTCCTAAAGTACCTGCTCTAATGAGGATTCCTCGAGGTCCCTAAGGATTCAAAGGGCTATTGATGTCTTGAGCATCATCATTGTCATTGTGGCCAGCGACTTGGGATCTAGTCTTTACTACCATGTTGGTCAACAAAGAACTGTAGTAACTCTGAAAAAGGTTCTAAAGAGTGCCTTGGGACAGGCTCTGAAGACTTCTCTGAGGTAGATTCTAAGAGGTTCTCCGAGATGGATGGCTACAAGGAATGACTTCGAGAAAGGTTCTAGAGAAAATCCTGAAACTGCTACGGAGAAGATTCCTAAGAATTTCTCCCAGAGTTTCTCAAAAACAAACTTGCCAAGACCTCTTGAGGATGGGAAAGATCAAACTCTGAAATGGTTGAAATGGGAAAAAACTTTGGAAGAAATCAAAGACAAAAATTTATGAATGGTTGAAAACACAGATTTTCACTCGATTCCCCACAGATAGTACCAATTGTTGTTGCCTCAAATTCGCAATACGAACGCAATGGACGGATGGATGAATAATAGATCACGAACACCTTGAATCACCTTCAATTTTGCAAGAACAAAATCAAAATGAGGCCGGTTGATCGTCGAGTGACTCTCTGACGCTTAATTTAGTGTTTAGTTTGATAGTGTTTTAGGTGTAAAGTATGGATGTAGAGAATGTACATTTCAATTATGATGAAGACTTTTATTTATAGAGAAAATGTGATGGTACAAACGTAATTTATGCAAGTGTTCTTAAAATAAGGAGTTAATTATGTCACATGTCTATATTAACATTTAGATTTTCATAATCACTAAAATACCAAATTTTTTAAAGTTCAATTTCCCAGCTATCAATTTTTTATTCTTTAGTTGAAAATTGCCACATTCACTTAAATAAAAATGAATTTCTCGTCTCGTTTCATCACTTTTTTTCTCTCTATCGTTTCTCTCTCCACTCTCTCTTAGTCTCTCCCTCTCCTCAGACAAAAAAGCCCCTAGCCCTAATCCTAATCCTCACCGCCGCCTCGCCACCCTCGCTTTACTTTCTTTCTCTGTGTCGGCGTATCCCTTTCTTTCCTTTGTCTCTGCCGCTTCTGTTCTCTTCTTCGTCACTCACTCTCGTTCTCGTCACCGTCATCACTCCTCGTTTTCTCTGTTCCCTCTCTCCATTGATCTCTATGATTTCACTCTCTCCTCCGTCGTCCTTTCTCTTCACCGATCTCCACTATTGCTCTCCTCTTCGTTGATTTGCTCGTCGTCATCTCTCTTCATCGGTATTCGCGTTGTCCTTTGTCTCTGAGGATGCAGTCTACTTGTGTCAGCGGTTAAGGTTCCAAAACCCTAACTGTTGCCTCTTTTTTGTTTTTCCTAAAATTATGTAAATACCCTTGGTTTTGTAAAAATTGAAATTGGGACTTGCGGATACATTAGGATACATTTGGAGACTATGAAAAATATATATAAAAACTGAAATTTTTAGACATTTGGATACTACAAAAATTATCTAAATATTTGAGATTTGGATACATTTTGGAGACTATCAAAAATATTGTAAAAATTATATTAAAATTATTATTTGTAGGCCTTTAACTTAAAAAAATATTACATTGAAATTTTATTGAATCAAATTTTATACAAAAAAAAAAAGTGTAATTTGGAGACATTTGGATACATATGGGTACATTTGGATACCATCAGGTACATTCTAGATATATTCTGCAACATCATATTTTTTTGCCTTAGAATTTATCTTTTTCTTCGAAAAAATTAATTTCTCGCTAAAATATCTCAAATTCTCAGTCAATTTCTCTGTTAATTAAAAACCTGTCATTTTTGTAACATATTTCAAGTATGTTTCTATCTATCAAAATTTGTTTGGTGTATATCAAAAGTCAAATTCAATATTTTAATTAAATATAAATGTTAATTTTTTCCTAAAATAAGGCTTCTTTTTGTGGACTTGCTTTTGTTTACTGGGTTGGCTTTATTGGGCCCAAAACTATGTTACATCAATTCTATTTTTAATAAAGGGGTTTTTGCATAATTATAGACAAATATTATTGGTTCACTACACTAATTTTAAATATTTAAAAAAACTTGAAATTACACGCATGTCAAAAAATATTTCGAAATTATAGCTTCAAAGATTTGTCTGAAACATGTTTAGGTTTTCGTTTGAAATCTATTTATATTTCAGGATTTTTATGAAAATTTAAAATTATTTTAAAAAATCATAAATTTTGAACTGTTAGTTTAATTCCTATTTGGTTTAATCTCTCTCCCTTATTCATCGTTGTTTGTATTTTGAATTTACTTATGTATACAATAACATGGCACCTTAACTTACCATCGGTGTTGATATGGCATGCTATATATATACCAGGTATTAGCGAATAATCAACCTGAAAAAACTGAAAAGTGAATTAGTTGTTGCAGAGAACATACAGTCTTAAGAGGACTTGAGTGTTCTCAATATAAGTAGCAACAGACGTTTATAATTACATTCGAGAAAAAAAAAATAAACACGCTTTTTTTCTTTTCGAAGAAAAGAAACACACGTTTACAGACTGCAATTACACTTTTGCAATTACAAGAAACATGAAACAAGCTGCAGCCTTGTAAAATTCATTAAAAGATACTAATTAAGCTGTAGAGGTTGATGAAGAGTTGCAGATGAAACTGCTGGAAGTTGTACCAGTAGAACCAGGTTCAACACTTTTCGTCATGAACTCAACTGTGTCAAAGAAATCTGATCACTTTCATCACTTGAATCCGACTCAGAACCTTTAATGATGCTCTGATCAGTTTTAGGAGCACAGAACGGAACTTCTGGGTAAGCAACTTCGTCGGCTGGATTCATTATCTTGATCTTAGCGTCCGCAGTGTTCTGCAACTCCAATGCAAACACAAGATTTTCCACGACGTCCTGCATTGTTGGTCGTTCTGATCCTTGCTGCAGCACACAACTCTCTGCAACCTCGACGAACTTATTGAAACATTCCGGTGCTATCTTCCCCATTATGTAAGGATCAATTATTTGGTGAATGGTTCCATTTCGATGCATTTACGCCCCCACATTGCTAGACTTCTCTGGTCTTCGTCCAGTCTTTGGTCGAGTACCTTTCGCGCACATAACACTTCGAACAATACTACGCCAAATGAGTACACATCGGACTTCTCTGTCAGCTGACTGCATCTTGCATATTCAGGATCCAGATAGCCAAATGTGCCCTTCACTGCCGTACTAACCACAGAGTCACTCAAACCTGTTTTGGACAATCCAAAATCCGAAACTTTGGCGACATATTTTTCATCTAACAAAATGTTTGTTGTTTTCACATCGCGGTGGATAATAGGATGTGTAATACCAGTATGAAGGTAGTTTAATCCACTCGCCGCACCAATGCAAATCTCAAGCCTTCTGTTCCATGCCAGCGGATCTTTATCTGCTCCGTGAAGATGCTCTTGGAGAGTACCATTCACCATGTATTCGTACACAAGAATCTTTTCGTCTTCTTCGTTGCAGTATCCAATCAAGGAGACTAGATGACCATGGCGAAGTTGAGATAACATTTCAATCTCTGCGTTGAATTCTCGAGCACCTTGTTTCGACATGGGATTCAACCGCTTGATTGCTACAGGCGTGGTCCCTTCATCAATAACGCCTCTGTAAACATTGCCGAAGCCACCAACGCCAATGAGCAACTTCTTGTCAAAGTTGTTTGTTGCAACTCTAATTTCGTCAAGTGAAAAGTAGCGACATAACTTATCAGGCAACAGAAATCCTCTGTTTGATGATAGCGAGTCCCCTTTTCGCAAACACAAGCAATAAGCTAATGATTGATGATAAGAATCAAACTTCTTCCTCTTTTGCACTTGCAAAACAAGGAGGAAAAAATATACTAGAAGTACTAGTAACAAACCCAGTATGCTCCCGCAAACTGCTATGATCAATTTTTTCTTCACATTTGTGGGTTGCGGAGGTGGTGGTGGTAATGGCGGCTCTGGAGGAGGAGAGGGTGGAGGAGGCATGCCCGCAGCAAGGCTTCCATTAGAATCACTCAATTTTAAAACTTCGATACCATTCAACAAAGCATCCTTCTGAACACTGGACGAGTTTGGTTGGAGAGTGATGTTTATCCAATAATCCTCTACCTTTCCTCTGTTCCCAACTTTCACCGTATAGTCTTTATAAATTGGAATAAATACACCTCCACTTGATTCAATAATATCAAAACCCGGATCAACAATTCCATTATCAATGACGATCATGAATCGCCTGTCATTGATCTTTGTGACAAATTCATCGAATTCACAAAAGTGAAGCCTTACCAGATACTCAAATCCATAATCAACCGGTACAATCCATGTCAAATTGTTCAACATGTTTTGAGTTCTGTTCTTTCCCATTGACCGTCCGGACCGGTAGACATCATCCGGTGCCGAGTAGGTTGGTACTTTTGAATGATTGAGAGTAACACTTGTGCTACGAGGCGTAACCCCATCAGTCGATGGATAAAAATAAGCAGTATCATCATACCATGATCTGAACATTCCCGTGTCAGACCCTGGCGATATGGATAATCCTCCAACATTCAATCTGCATATATTCTCAAGCGCAGTGTCATTTTGAACATGACCAGCCCCGTCCGACGGCGTGTAGTAAAGATTGGTCGGCATGGAAACAACCTCAATCCCATTAATGAAAACGTAAGTATCATTCGAATCACCAGAAAATGGAGCAAAGGACAAGTTCAAGTTTCGTTGATTCCCTTCCACATTGACGCAATATTCTATGAAAAATGTCTCGGTGAGGAATGCCAAGGTGGTCCACAAATCCGTAAAAGATGAAGCACTGAAGTTGCCGAGTAGAGTGTAGGTACCGACCTTGACATCAAAAAAGTCCTTGTACCTGCTAAACTTGCCGTAATTTGTCGGAATAAAAGTGAAGCCTAATGAACTTCTGGCCAGAAGTGACGGAGAAGGTGCATGTGAATTGTGATCGAGAGATGCGAGCAGTCATGTAAGGGATACGTTGGACAGTCGAGCCTTGTTGAAGGGCAGTTTCAGTAACTGATGTTTTACTTGATGGTTCAATGAGAACAGAACTGTTATGATCATGTTCTCCACTCCATTGACGGCCACCATTTGCAACACCACCATTGGAGGAACCACAGTCTAAAAGGATATTGCCAATTGGGTTATAAGGAGATTCAGAAATGGATGTCAAGATTTGGTGGAATAGAACAATTATGAAGAAAGTAGGCTTCAGAAATGGAGGGATATTCATAGTTGGATGCGAGTTTTGGTTGAAACAGATAAATTACTGGATCTTCTTTTAAAGGATTTTGGTTTGGATTAGAGGAAGAGAGGTGGTGTGGATGCTAAGAATGAAATGGAAAGAGCTAAACAAAGTTGGTCTCTTTTTTGTCGAAAAAAAGAATCTGCCAATGTGAATTGTATTTTAGGAAGTCTTTCCAAGTCAATGTATAGTCTTTGAAAAAATCCATTATTGTTCATTAAAGCTTTTATTTCATACATTTAAAAAAATATATTATGATTTCCTCCTCCTTTGCTTTAAAAAGAAAGACGGGGCGACCAGTAATAGCATATTTCTGTTGAACGTGATCATACTGGTATCACTCTCCACTATAAAATGTCTGAAGAGTCATAGTTGAACTGAATGAGTTGACCGAGTCTCACCACCGTAGCACCTCATCAAAGGCCAACGGCCTATAGGACTATCCGCTAAGCTTTAATGCTTGACCAAGACTTGGTGTCGTGAGATTGAAAATCCCTGGCATTATTGCTCTCCACTGAGCTCAAACCCTGACCAAGCAAACTTGGGATCGCTCTCTTGTACGCTGGGCTACCCCTGAGTAGGGCTGGGCACGGGCCGGGCTTAGCTCTAGGGATTTTTCCAGCCTGGTCTTAAGGGTCGGGCTGGGCCAGTGCCCAGCCCAGGCCCATGCATCCAAAAGGGCGGGTCAGGCAGAGTGGGCTCGCTGGTCAATTTTTTTAAAAAAAATATTAACGTTTTATATTTTTTTAATCTAAACATAATTTAACATATACTTTATTACATAAATTATACTTTAATAAATATTAAAAATCCTTAAATTTATAATTGATATCATTTTTACTAATTTACAACACATAATATAGTAAATTAATATTAATATATTATATATTATACATATATATAATATAAAAAATTATATATATATCCGGACCAGCCTGGTTTTAAGTTCAGATCTAACCCTATTTTATTTTTAAATAATACGGGTCGGGCTACAAGCCAAAAAAATTAGCCTAGATAGGCCCTTTTTTTGGGCCGGTCTATGGGTTGGGCCAAAATGTCTAGCCCTATCCCTAAGGATAAAATACTATGATTTATTCATTCGATAAAATAATTAAATATACATGCAAGTGCTGGAAATATTGAATTACCTGTTTCACCTTAAACAATTAAGGTCAAATTGGACAATATAATGCTATCCCTTTTCTGTTACAGCTTCTATATTTAACGATGATTATATTTTGTAATTATGAATTATTTCATGAATTTTCACTCTATAGCCTCCTCGATTTATTAATTCACTTTTGCGATCTCCCAAGATTATATACAAAAAAAATCCCAATCTAAATTATCTTTTTTGCACTAATGTTGTGATGAGATGTAAATGCATAAAATTTAGAATGAATCTATCGGATCTTTGGCAATGAATAGATCGCTATCCTAAACATGCCAAGTTGTATTGAAATGGTATTTCCAATAAACTTTTTAATATTATTTACCGTAAAATCGAAGCTCAAATTTAATGGGTCGACCGAATTTATAAAATCCACAGGAGGAAGCCCAGCATCCAAAAATTGAAGTTGTTCACAGTAGTTGTTTGTCCAAAAAAACTTGTAGTCAAAAGAGCGCCCCTAAGGATTTGACTTTTCGAAGTGTTCTACCAAGAAAAATTTTTCAAAGTTACAGTTAACAAAACTGAGATGTCAGAAGAATAGATCATGGAAGGAATTAAATTATTGCACATTCAGAATCTATATAAGGAAGAAAATCACCATAAAGTGAAAGAAAATCATAATGACATTGGAGAGCTAATTACATGGGAGTTGACAGCTTAATTTCAAAAGACTCAATTGTTGGGCCGGTCATGAGCAGATTTCACAGAGTCACTAAGAACACACTAAAACATGATTTTAGAAGAAACTAACAGGAGATTGACTCACAAGAAAGAGAAAACTAAAAATTAATGTGCTTCATAAAGATTAACAAAATAAATGCTTAACAAAAAATTAACAAATAAATATTAGAGTTCGAGATCAATAAAGTACCATTTGACATCTGAAGGAATCGGATACTGATTTAACAAATAAACAGTATAAAAGGCGGTTCAAATTACCTATCTCGATTCCTGCGGAAGCATAGGAGCAAGCAACAGCTGTAGGACTAGGTTTCGATGTTGGTCTCGCGAGCAAACCACGGTCGGATAGTCGACGGGAGTGCTCGGCTCGTTCGCAGTCTAGATGTCACGCGGATCGACACCATTGACAGACGATTCACGGTGCGAGGAGATAAAGGAAGGAAGATGGAGGGAAGGATAAGGAAAGGGAGAAACATATTTCTCCTCCCTCCTTCCTTTTCTCTTTTTCTCTTCTTTTCTCCTCCTTTTCTTTCTTCTCTTTTTCCTGCATTTCTTCTTCTTTTCTTTCTTCCTTCACCCATATATAGAGGCAAACAAATAGGCATCCACATGGGCCCATCATGGGTTATAGGCCTTTATGGGCCCAACTCAATTGGGCTTATCAATTAGTCTTGGTTTACAGTCCCGGTTAACACCTTGACCGACCGATTCAGTTTACCCATCATGCGCGGACCGCTTTTTCCAACATCTCCTACTCGCACATGATGGAACCTTAACACATCATGGATCATGATGGAACTAATACCAATCATAATAATGACCTCGTGTCATATATTATCATGCAACATGATTAACACTTACGTAACCATGCTCTATCCTCTCGTCATACAGGCAAATAGATCGTGCGACCAGCATACGATGAGAGCATATTTGTTATACACTCATTAGGGTTATTTAACAGCTCTTAATGCAATCCTGCTAGAAGGCATCTCTTCACAGAACAACTCCATTCTGTCAATGTATATTCAACAACAGCTCAGACTGCTGGAAACGTATGCATTTCCCTAGCTCGTAACCACACAATAGCTGCTTTCAATCTTCACGATCTCACAAAAGCTTTTCTCAAAGTTCACACATCATATGACATGCTACATGAGAGCTAGCTTAGCAAACTTATGAGACTAGTGCAAATGCGTCTAGAAACAAACTTTCCCTCTTACACCAGACAATCCAAATAGCCAAGTTTACTTGTCTAGCTCGTCATGCTTGGTTGATTCAATCATGACCATTAACAACAAGCTAAAGTAGTCAAACTCAACTACACGTTTTGAATGTGTTAAGGGTTTTAAGGGTAGGTAGTACCAAGAACCACATGTTCACCGCAGGGTCTCACACTAGGAAAAATGAGATCGTTTTTCAGTCTTGTCCATCCCTATGGTCGTGTATATAGCACACATGGTATGATCATGTGATGTGGTGTTCTTTCCTTCTCTTGAAGGAGCGCACATTTATACAGCATTATCAACACCACACAGAAACTTCGGTTACAATGCATTTCGCCATCTAACCTTAATTCACACTTAACAGGATTACTTCTAGCTTTAAGACAGAATATGCTAAAAGTCTCTCAATTTTAGCAT
>CAODLS010382874.1:0-12845 GCA_948243855.1 Flueggea neowawraea
AAGAAAAGTACACCCGGCAGAACAGAATTGCATAGTTCGGCTCCACTAGATAAATTAGAAGATACAAATGAATCTCCACCTAAAGGTTATTGGTTTGAAAATTTGGTTAAAGGGTTTGAGAATGAAGACCGAAAGGAGAGGAAAAATCGAAGGAAGAAAAATAGGAAGATGCAAGAATGGTGGAAAGAAGAGCACTTGGAAGAGATTAGCAAAAAAGGTATCAAGCTGAAGAATCTTGAAACAAAGTGGAGGAAAAGATTTAAGATTCCACACTTTGATTTGGGTCGCCAATTTCACTTCCACACACGAAAGAGATTCGGAGAAGACAATAAAGTTGACTGCAATCAGAATGGAGAGTTCAGTTTCAGAAAGGGATGGAAGAAAAAGAACAATGTGCATTCCACCACAGGAAGTGAAATGTGGAGCGGGGATCTTTTCAGCCGCGAGTTAAGTAGCACAACGAGCATGAGAGGGACATTGTGTTACGTGGCACCGGAGTATGGCTGGTGTGGATACCTGCTGGAGAAGGCAGATATATACAGTTTAGGAGTCTTGATTCTGGTGATCGTGTCTGGCAGAAGACCATTACACGTTCTAGCTTCACCGATGAAGCTCGAGAAAGCAAACCTCATAAGTTGGTGCAGGCAGTTAGCTCAATCTGGAAACATATTAGAACTAGTAGATGAGAGACTCAAGGATGAATACAACAAGGAGCAGGCATCCTTGTGCATCAACTTGTCATTAACTTGCTTGCAGAAGATGCCGGAATTGCGGCCGGATATCAGAGACATTGTACAGATTTTGAAGGGGGAAATGGATCTTCCGCCTCTTCCATTCGAGTTTTCACCATCTCCACCTTCCAAATTATTTAACAGGTCGAGAAGAAAACCGAAGAGCAACATGGAGTAGGTTTTGTTACTTGTATACGCTTCAATTTTTTTTTTCTTATTAGAAGTTTATTTGGAGTTTCCTTTTTCTTTTGCCCCTGTGCTACATAGAAGAGACGAATGGAAGCTGCAATAAGTCATTTGGGAGAGGGTTAGGGTTTATGCTTCTGTTTATGTATAACCCAAGTCAAAGTTAGTTGTGATTTGGGTTTGTTTGATTGGATGCAACTATTAATGGCCAAAAGGTATCCTTTGTGGCTGCATAATTCTGGCAAACAATCCCGAAACCAAGATCAAATATTTGTCAATTTGCTTCTATTAATTAGGTTAGACTTAATTCGGTTTTGGTTCGCGAATCGGCTGGTCAGGTTCAAAGGGGTTAAATCCATGAAAAGTAAGAACTTCACACGGTTATACAGTTTAGTGTAATTACTAATGTAATAATTATTAACAAAATTTGCCTGTGTTTTTTAACTTTCTAAAAAGGTGGCTTTTTAACTTTCTAAAAAGTTAGTTTTTCAACTTCAAACATACCCCACTTAGTGATTAAATAAGAAACCAATAGTAGCAATCAATCAAATCATAAATAGAATCCCAAACTTGAACAAGTTATTTTGAATTTTACATCAAATCTAACCTATTCATTAAAAAGTCATTTTATACCAAACTATGGACATCATAATATATTAAATTCATTTAAGTAGGATTATCATGTCACATTATATTATATTAATTTTTTATTAACTTTTTTATTAAATTATTTGTTATTATCATTATATATTTTTTATACTTCATCATGGGACTTACAATTATTTCTCTTCTAATTTAATTTATTTAATATACAATTCATAATAAATATATTTATTTAACATACTAAAATTTATACTTTAATGTAAAATAAATTGAATAATTAAAATTTTATTTTAAATTAATTGGATATTTTTTTCGAAGTTTAATAAAATAATATTAGGAAAATGATTAAAAAATAATACATAATTTGTGAAAAATAATAAATAACACTAATTTTCGTCTTTATTAGGTCCAAAATGGCTAGTTTACAATACTACATAATAAATAATAATAATAAAATAACATTAAATCTTACGACTGCTAGTTTTTACCTATTAGTTTGCAACGACTAGTTTTTACAATGCGAGATGTCACATCTAATGGTGGATTAATTGACAAATTTGATTGAAAATACGAGTAGGTAAAAATTTTCGAATTTTGATTGTCAAAATTCAGTGTAAAAAAAAGGATATGACAAAAAATTGGGCGTGTTTTCAGAATTTTGGGTAAATAAAAAATTTTGTAGATACATTAGGTATGATAAGTTAGGAGAATTTTGGAAATTAGGAAGGAAAAAATCATATGGCTGATTTTAAGAATTGATGTATTGTTCGATTTTGGGTTGTGAGAAAAAAAATTAATTTTGGTTTGAATCTATTTGACAATAGAATATGGATACTTTTAATTGAGACTGTGTATTTGACATGACAAGAGAGAAAAATATAGATGTAAAATTGTGTGAAAAAAAATGCAATGAAAATTGTAGATATTTTTATAAATGAAAATGATAAAAAAAATTAAGGACCCAAACGGTCCTTAAAGAAACGGCCATTTGACCGTTGAAAAAAATAACAAAGATCAAATGACCTTTTATTAAAAAAAAGAAACATTACCTACACTATGAGATATACTGTAAGTAGACCCCACAAAAACATGCCCTCCGTCTAAACAGAACACATATTCCCACCATATAGTGGAGGAAATGGTGGATGTGGGCTCAATTATGGGTACCCTCAGCATAACCAACCAAATCCACCCATTTAGAAAACCAAAATTACAAACCAAGACTTCCGGTTGACGAAAAAAACCGAAGTTTTCATCGTCTCATTTCAAATTTCAAATTTCAACAGATCAAATTCAATGAATTTCTTTATTTTATTCTGTGCAGAGAAAATATTCAAACCTAAAGAGATAAGAAGAGCACCAAATTTGTCCTTTTTCTGAATTTCGTCCTTAGAATCTAAGTTCAACAGCAACCCATAGCAGAGAGGACACATGTCAAATCTCTCGCTCATAAACAACATAACGAATCTCTTTCAAAACTTCGATTTGCGGAGGCATATTTTATATGAACTCTTTTACTAGATGAATTTGACAAATACCACCTAAATAAATATCAACTAGTATATACAATCAAATTGCTGAGTTGGATGAAAGATAGGAATCAAATCATCGTATACATTCTGTCAATTGATTTACATTGTGGTACGCGATTAAGTATCTCGTTATGGGCGGTTGAGGGAAAAAGACCAATTATTCATCCATCTCAAGTCACCGAACCAAAATCTTCAACACTGACCGGGAAAAAAAAAAGGAAAGAACCAAAATCTTCAACAAACAAAATTCGTATGATAAACCTATCTGGTTTAGCACATTCAAACTGCTTTATTTCATTTCCCCAAACTATTAAGATTCTAATGATCAAAACCTAAATTGGTTGCTTATTGCTCGGCAAGGATATCTGAGTTTATGTCCGACTCTACTTGGTGGGATTTATTGTTTCGCTTATTAATTCAAATTTAGCTGACCAATGATGAAATGAGCTTACACATTTTAAAAAAATAAAAAGATCAAAACCTGAATTTCAAATCCCAGAAGCCATACTTCAAGATATATAACTGTTGCATTAAAATCAAACCGACCAAAAACAAACCAAGCAAAACCAAGATTACAGATGAAGAAACAGAGCCAAGCACTAGTTTGTTATCATGTCACAAGCACACACCGAAAAGTCAACAAACACCTTCAGAGATTACACCAGTACACACAAATCATCCAACATTAGTCTGATGATTCGATGAAAATGTTACCGTACGACTAGGAGGAGTCACATTGTTAACAAACATGTGTCTAATGAGACCTAGCTAAACTGAGAGATCTGGTAGTTGCACAACCAGAACATATGTTTCGATATTGTTCTTCATTTGCAAAAATCAGATTCACATTTCTCTCTCAGCGAGCCTCATATTGCACAACTGCAAGACACATAATTTTGACATCAAAAATTCAAAATCCTAATTTGAGCAGTTTAAGAAAGCAATAACGAAAAACTTAAAATATACACAAGATGAGCATACAGTTTTCACTTAATTAGAAGCCGAATGCAACCAACACAGAAGGGAAAGCAACATAGACATCCAAGAAGTAACTGCTACGTTGACAATTTTAAAGAAAACCAAAATTCCATACCATCAGCATATATAGAAAAACCAAAACTAGATACATCAGCAGCCCGTTCTCAAATGTGGATGTGGGTCATAGCTTTACAAACGACAGTTTGTTATCCCAAAGAAACAAATTCTGTAAGCATGCCATTCCATCAATTTCATCTTCGTTTAAGATAACATAAAAATCCAGGCTTTGTTTCTCCTCTAAACTCGAAGAAATTTTATTGCACGTATGAGAAATTCATATAAGACTTCTTGTTTGGGCTATTCTATTCCATTTCAAAACCTATGAATGCCTAATATGGAGAAGCAACATCAGACCCAATACTGAACTTATCTATTTCTAGAAGTTCAAAGGAAACTTATTGGCCGGTCACCATACTAAATCAAGTAACTCCAACTTTGTAATGATCTTTCAAATGGACCAAGCAATGATGCAAGTCTGCATTCATTGACAAATCAGCAACTAGTAGCAGATTTTATTCTCATTGAGTAATGGGAGAAGAAAAGTTTAAGATGAATTACAGGACTGATTAACATCTTATTTATTCATAACTATAGGTGAAAGGAAGCTGCTTGCCTACAACAACAATGCAGAAGCGCAAGATATATCCAAAAACACAGGAAAAAAAAATCAGAAATCATCCCATTTGAGAACAAACTCTATACTACTGCATTGTGAGAAAATACCAAAATGCCAAATGTGTCCACTGTTTAACATTCGGAGAACTCCTTGACACAAACTTCTGACATAGTTTAAGCCAATGATGGAACACAAAAAGCATGGAAAAAAAAAAAGAAACCAGGCTCATGGGTAGAGATGACTAACATGACAAAACTGTTACAACCAAAGCTAGAATAAAATAATAAAAAATCAGATAAGATCGAAATTATGCATGTGAAAAAAAGGGATTGAAATTATGACAATGCAGAGAAAAGAGATTAAACTTGTGATAAAGCAAACAAGACTCACAAGAATGATCAGATCATAAGTTTACTTCCCATTAGTTGAACAATGACTGATACTGTTGTGGCGGCTTAAAAAGCAGCAAGCATTCAAATGCAAAAGAGGAACTAAAAAGAAAGCAAGAAAGAAAGAAACAGCCAGAATTAAGAAACAAGGATGAATTCCATAACATGCCAACAATCAATTGCAAATCAAGTATATACAGCACAAAAATTAGAGTAAAAAATCAATTAAAAGCATTAAAAATTCGCCATTCATTATAATACCACAAGCATGTCAGATATCAGTAACTACCCACATAACGAGAACATAAATAAAAGGCAAAGAAACCATACTTCTGCGAGTACGCTTCTTGTAAAGAATACGGTAACCGCACTCTCGACATTGAATCACATCACCTGACTTCAGAGTGTTCTCCATACCACAATCTACGATTCAAAACACACACCAACAACCATAAACGCAATAAAATAAAAATTTTAAAAAATAAAGATTCAATGAAATGAAAATAGGTTATCATCAAGGCCAGTTCAATTCTATGACAAGGAGAAGAAATACCTCCGCAGACATAGGTGACCGGCTCCGGCTGAGGATCCATCGGGTCAAAGAAACAAGTGCTTACGTCTCCGAAGGCTTCTTTGTGGAATTATGAGGGGGAGGGTTTACACTTTATATTTATAAATAGTCAAGTCGGCAAACCTTTGGAGAACTGCCGACTTAATCTTATTAATTTGTTATTCGTAATCCACGTTCATTGAAATAGTTTTACATGATATTTATTTAGTATTTTTATTATTATTTTATTAAAATTTACAGTTTTTAGCGTAATTCAGAGGTTACTTTAAGAATTTTGTAGAACAGCTACTCAGCTTTTCATTAAACACAATTTTATTTTAATTCCCATTGAAATAAATCTGACATTTAAATTAAAAATATCCAACGATTAGTTTTTAATTTAAAAAAAAAAAGATTAAACGTCAGGCGTGAAATTAGTGGGCCCCATGCCTGACACATATAGCTCGTCCTCCTGCAGAAGGACGGGCTACGACATAAAAATGCAGTAACGCGTCCCTATGTATCGAAATCCTAGCCGTGTTACAATTACTCTTAATTAATGCTCAGGTACAAAAAGAAAAATGTAATTGTTTTGGTATCCCTAAGGTTTACATTACTAGGCAAATTAGTCCCTGTAATTAAAATTTTAGAATTAATTTCCCTGCTGTTAAACTTATTCCCGGCGATAGTGTACACCCTCTTTTTTATTGGCGTATTGTTTTAGATTAAGCATTTGGGATGTTCAAACAAATAATTTTTACGTATATTTTGCTCTTTTGCGAAGTTTAATCATTATCGTATATGAATTTTCCTTGATTGTATTATTTTGAGATTCATTACCAACATTGGAATTTTGACAAAAAAAAAATAATATTGAAGGCTTTCACAGCTTGTGCTCAGAATCTTGTTGGTGTGGCATGAGCAAAAATGATCATTAAATATATTTAGTGGGAAAATTGTAACAAAAATGTTACAGTTCATCATTAAGGAAAAATGTTACGGGACATTGGTGCCTATTCATGAATGATCATTCTATGAATAGTCGAGAGGAACAATTTGTTGAGATATGCTCTACTCTCTACTCCAACTGATATTATGCCAAAATTGCTACTGACTTGAGCGTCGGAGACTCGCATGGGGAGCATCCCGGCCTCACCATTTTTTGTGTTTGCAGGTTTCAAGGTGATGTTCACGCTTCTCAAGTGTTTAAATTCTTCGAATTATTTTTGTTCATTTTTCGAGGCAACAACAATTGGTGTCATCTGTAGGAAAATTTGAACAAAAAGCCTTGTTCGTAGAAGTTCAAAAGAAGCTCATCGATAACCACCTACCCGTTCATCATGGTGCAAACACCCTCAAACCAAACTAAACATCCCGAGGAGGTTGCAAAGAGAGTTGGAGTTGGAGCCTTGAGAGTCGTCGTCCTGACTATTTCACTTGCTGATTATGAGGTGCTGATGAAGCAGAAAGAATAGAACCAGAAAGCTTTGGGCCAGATGGCAACTTTGCCCTAGAAGTTCCTTTCTCAAGCACATCTTCCACCCGCGTTGCATGCTTATGCCCAAAGTGTCCAAAGTGGAGGAGTATCAGAGAGGAGTGACGCTCTGGAATAAATTCGTCTTCAACCTAGACAAGTTCCTAAGCTACCGAAACCTATATATCGCCAAAAGCACTTCGACGTTCGTGTTCTTAAAGGTCGGGTCAAGTTTAGAAGTGAGAACTACCCAAAGGTGGTAGAAAGTACCTGCAAAAGAGGACCTAGGGTTCCTCTAAGAAAAGATGAAGCAGAGCCCTAGTCCTCAAAGAATGTTTGAGAAGCTGAGGACATGGAAAGATAATCGAGGAGGTGTTCGAGTAGAAAAGTTGGTTCCTGTGGAGGGAGAGCAACAAAGAGCAAAAGTGTAATATCCCATCCGTTCTGGCCGAAATCTGGTGGTATTCCATCTAGGCTTGCCAAAAATCAAGCTCTCACCGTTACACATACAGTAAATTACAACAAGCTGTTAAGACTACTTGAGTGGAAAGGCTTGTTAAAACTTAAGCCCTCACCAAGAGCATACGGTAAACAACTAAACCGTGAGTAGAAAAACTTACGAGAAATCGAGCTCTCACTTAACAAATATGTGAGTAGAAAAGCTTGCAATAAACTAAGCTCTCATGTGACAAATATGTGAGTAGAAAAACTTGCGAAAAATCGAGCTATCACCGCATAATGAAAAGATAGATTACGATGTGGCAATGAAGCATGAAGCATGCAAGAAACTAAGTGCTCATTGTGGAACACGTAAAGTGGAAAATTGAAATTCTCACAAGTGTGACAAGTGAAACCCCAAGTGGTATTGTCATGAATGCACGTTACAGTTTATTTGCTAAGACCTATGGCAAGTCAAACCTCAAATGGCATTGTCATGAACACACACGGTAATTTATTCACTAAGGCTTATAGAAAGTGAAATCCCAAGCAGTATTTTCATGAGCACAAGTTATAATTTGTCTACTTCGTCCTCAGCAAGCGAATCAACTCCTACTACTACTAAGACTCCACCGAAATCACTTGCCCAATAAATAATTTCACCATGTTATTGGGCAATAATAGTGCATAATGATTGTTGTGCAGGAAAAACAAGTACATAATCAAGAGTAGAGATAAAACAATTGATTTTAGCAAGAGCTCGAACCCCATCACGATCGCCTAGTGGAAAATTCGTGAACACTAGCATGGTGAGGATGACAAACTTCATAAAGTGGAGTGGATGACGAACATCAACATGGTGAAGATGATTCTCTTCACGAAGTGGAGTTGAAATGACGAACTTCCTGAGAAACTCCATTCAACAAAATGTTGTACCTTACGAAGAATTGAAATCTGCAGGAAAATGGCAAACTCTATGTGGTGGGGTTGGGATGATGAACCTCATGAATAGGTGAAATCCATGAGGAGATGGTAAACTCTATGAGGCGAGGTCGAGATGATAAACTCCACGGGGATATGATGAACTCTACAAGGCGAGTCGGTGAGCTCCGCGAGTCGGTGTTGATGGACTCTCCGAGTTGGTAAACTCGGTGAGTTGGTAAGCCCAACAAGCCACAAACCACGAACCATAGCCGCAAGCCACTAATGTGCGTTGAACGCCCACATGCCTACTTGGTAGTAGGGGTGAAGTCCTCCAATAGACAGCTTCTGAACACCTACTCGATAGTAGGAGTGGAGTCATCCAAGAGGTAGCTCCTGAACCACTACTCAATAGTAGGGTGAAGTCCTCTAATAGGCAGCTCCTAAACACCTAGTCGATAGTAAGGGTGAAGTCCTCCAAGATGCAACTTCTGAACACCCACATAGTGATAGGGGTGACATCAATGGCAAGTGGTATGGTCTACGACAACAACAGTAAGTGGATTGGACCATAACAGCAACGTCAAGTGGACGGGCCCATAACATCAATGATAAGTGGATGGTCCATAACAACAACAATACATTGTTCCTCGAACATCTTGATCGATGTGTCAACTCTCAAACCACTCGAACGAAGTCCTCGTCGTCTGGTGTCAAGACCACCTCGTTGTTTAGTATCTCGAACCTCGAACAACATGTCGACTCTCGAACGACTTGAACCTCGAACAATGTGTCAACCCTTGAACACGTCGAACAACACGTCACCTTTCGGACATATCAAAGAGGAGTGGCCTACAAAAAAAAGAAAAAGATTAAGAAAAAAAACAACTAAACAAGCAAAAAAAAAAGAATGAGAGACATGTCACACAAATCCTTTAAATGGCATGTAGTAGGTGAATCACACATGGACAACCAAGGCGAAGTGGGTCGCAGTTGTCTGTCCATCGAAGCTAAGTGGTGCGTCGTGGGGAGTTGTCAAGAGCACACGATCATCTAACAGAGGCATAAAACAGCATGTCATCGACTTCTCAAAGCACGTTGTCATCTGGACTGGGTTTGAATGACATCCAGTAGGAGGGCACTGTTTCTCTTGTTTGCAAAATTAGATCCTCACCAGATTTGTCTCTTTGCCTAATTCGATGCATGCCATGTTATGGTTTAAACGACACTTCGAGCAAGCTCCCATCCTCAGCCGAAACCATTGCTGCCTAAAGCCAATGACGTCGGTACCACCGTGGCTTATTCGAAATCACCGCTGCAAGAAGAAGCAACACAACAAGACAAAAAAAAAGAAAGGAGTGGAACAAGAGAAGAAAAATAACAGAGGACTAATCGAAGAAAGAAATTCGAAGCAAGAAGAGGGTTGGACCTTAGTGGGAAAATTGCAAGAGAGGTTTGAGAGGCTCTATTGATTGTGTATTTAAATGACTGAAATTGGCAGTTGTAGAAAAATTTAGGGTTTGAAAAGGATTTCATTCAAGTGCTTGATTTATGGAAAAATCACGTCTGAAAAAGAGATCTACACTAATCAAGGAACCGAATTAAAAAATAAAATAATACAAATTCGGAAGGATTGATTTGAAGGTCGTAACAGAAAGAAAGGATTGAGGAAACTGATTCTGGAAGGGAGGAGAGTCAACAAGTTGACTAAGTGATTACTTGGTAAACATCAAAACAAGTCCCTGAATTCTTGGAAAAATTACCTAACACTCCCTTACTGTCACGACCCGTTTTTGAACCATGTCTGGCATACGAGACGAACCATCTAAAGAAGTCAGACCTATCTCATACAAGCCCTAAAGATTCAGAGATTCTACTCATTTAATCATTTTAAAACATATATTTAAAACATATAATAAAACAGGCTTGTCATATATTAAAATATATGTATATAAAAAGATATGTAAGTATAAGTATACAAAATAAATCTATAAATACTAAAAACTAAATCAAGGCAACCCAGTAATCTGACAGCATCTCGGTGCAAAGCTCTATCAAAAACAAATGAAACCTGAGCACAAGGGCGTCATTAACCAAAACACATTTCAGTGGTATCTCACATGTGGTGTAGTTGCCGAAGCCAAAAATAATCTGTCAACCCGGAGAACAAAGGTCAAAAGTAGACAGAAAGCAAAAATGGGGTTAAGACACAGTGAAGAATAATACTCCAGATTGGCTCATACATGCCTCACAAAGGCTGGTTTGAAAACGGTTCAAAAATACCACATGCAAGTATAACAAAATATACATACCTATACATGCTACATAGGTAGTAGTGTCTCAAAATCATTTTGAAAAGTATTTCATACAAAGCATACAACACATAGGAAAAATATCATAATTTAATTTTAATTTCAAAACCAAAGTCGTAATATCAAAGATATGGGACTAAAGCAAATAGGTTGTGGACTGTGCCAACAACCAGAACAAAGATAATCGTGGACTCCTCCACTGATCAATAACAAATCATGCGTTTGGCATCCCGAACACATGGTCACCGTCATCCTTAGTAACTAAGATCTATCAAAGCATTGGTATACCAAAGGCTACATACTGTTGGATCATAGGTGATCAACAATAAGTTTCTTATATGTTTGATGATGTACAAATGGTTTTGATGATGAGCAAAACGTTTGACTTGAAGTGGAACACATTGGAGAGTGTTCAACTGCAAAACAAGCCACTGCATGTTGAACAACGTACGCAGTACACGTGCAACGCACGTTGCACTTATCCACAACGTATGTTATACACAACAACGTACGTAGACGTAAGCACAAAAAAGAAACAGAGGCTACTGGATTGTTCCAAATCAAAAACAATGTACGTCATACATGAACACCCAAAAACCCATTACGATCGAAGATCTCACACTGTCGACCCAAAAATTGAAATCTAGATAAAATTATAATTTGGTCCCTAAATTTTATAAAATTATATTTTAGTCATGGGTTCATGTAAAATTACAAAATAATTATCAAAATTTTTAAAATTTATAAATTAGTCCTCCAAGTAGTCAGAACCCTCAAATGAGCTCTCAAACTCTCAGAAATTACAAATCTAAACTTCATTCCTCAAAATTACAAATCTAACACAAAGTTTTCCAAAATTACAAATCTAGGGCTCAAGTTTCTAAAATTTCAAATCTAAACCTTAACTTCAAAAAATTACAAATCTAGTATTAACTTTCTAGAAAATTGCAAGAGAGGTTTGAGAGGCTCTATTGATTGTGTATTTAAATGACTGAAATTGGCAGTTGTACAAAAATTTAGGGTTTGCTGGACCAAAGTTTATTATCAAAGGCATTAAACTCTCGATTCGACTGACAAAAATCTAAACCAATCACACACATTGGTCAATCTCAACCTCAGGAACATTAATCCATCAACAATTTCACCAAACAAACAACAAATTTGCCTAAAATTGACCAAAACCGTCCAAACCCTAACCCACTTCAAGAACTCATCAAATATCTTGTTTCAAGGCTTGATTCTTGTTAATCTAAGTCCCATTTGTTAGTGTAAGACCTAGCCCCAATTCATTGTATATGTACCTTTTATTTTAGAAATAAAAATATGAGGCATTATTTTTATCATTTATTTATTTTATGTGCATATATGGTTGATAAAATGTCCATGAATGAATATTCGACACTTGAGTTATCTAGGTTGAGGACCTTGATAGTAGAACCTGGAAGTGATAAAGAATTTCATTCTAAACATCCCTAGTCGATTATAACCACGTGAGTGGAAATAAACTAAGACTAGTATGAGCTTTGTGCGATGATCATGTTCTATCGGTCATGGATAGGGAATATCTATCAGAGTTCATAGATACAAAGTTTGGAACAAGGTATCTGGATATGATCCGCTAATGAGAATACTGCATTGTGGTAAGTCATTCTCATGCAATGCTTATATTTGAATCCTCAGACCTAAAATCACTATAAGGTTTTTGGTGATTTGTCGTATACTTTGACATACACCTAATGTAGTCATAACTGATTGACAAGTATAGTATGATTGGGTATGCAGGGAGTCTTGCAAAGAAACATGAGTGAAGTGAAGGGATTGCCCCTCTCGTAAAGAGAGAAGATATCACCAGTCACTTGATTAGTAGAGATTGAGTAGTGCGTGGTCACACCCAAATGAAATGATGAGAGACATCATTTATTTAACATAATCAATCTTACCAGATAGTCAAGAAAATGATTCAGCAATAAATAAGGATGACTAGGTCAATGCCTTAAGCTAATCAGGATATCGAGAGGCAAATGATCGTATAAGATTGCATTAGGTCTTGTTAAT
>CAODLS010382989.1:0-10719 GCA_948243855.1 Flueggea neowawraea
ATAACGTACGTTGATGATGTACGACGCACGTTGTGGATGACAATAACGTACGTTGAGCATGAGAATGACGTACGTTGCTTTGTTATTTCGCTGAAACGGTGCGTTTTGATTCGTCCGTCCTTATAACCCCTAAACCCGACCTTCTTCGTCATTTTCTCTCAATTTCTTACCCAAAACTCTCTCAATCCAGTCCAAATCTCTCTTTCCTTGGTCACCCATCATTCCTCAACATCCTCTGAGGTAAGATCAACATCATTTCTTCATTTTTAATTCATTTTCATGCATTAATTCATGAAATGCGTTTTAGGCCGAAAATGAAATGGGTTTCAATTTTCGGATGATTCTTGATGAATGGATGTTAAAGGATGCTAGAATATATCAGATAAGACTTAGATAAACATGATTCAAGCTTTGAATCGAAAGATTTGATGAGTTTTTGGTGGACCTAGGGTTAGATTCAGGTTTGATTGATTTTGGCCAAATTTGTTGTTTGTTTGGTGAAATTGTTGATAGATTAATGTTCTTGAGGTTGAGATCGATCTATGTGGGTGATTGGTTTCGATATTTGTCGGTTAAATCGAGAGTTCGATAGTTTTGAGAATAAGCTTATGGTTTCGATAGTTTTGTAAATTCTAGAAAGTTTTCTGCAGATTTGCAATTTTGGAGACTTTAGAGATAGATTTTTAATTTTTAAAATCTAGGGTATAGATCTGTAATTTTGAAGAATTGGGGACATATTTGTAATTTTGAAGAATTAGACTAGTTTTGTAAATTCAGAGAGTTCAAAGACTTATTTGGAAATTCTGACTTATGAATGTCTAGTTGGTAATCCCGACATTCTTTGAGGACTGTTTTGAAATTTGTTAAGTGTCGGGGATTAAAACATAGTTTTACACTCGTCGGGGACCAGACTATAATTGAAGGTGATGGATTCTCACCCAGGGTAGATTTTTAGTGACTTCGATGGTCCAAGTCTGCATTGCATTGCATTCATATTTAGTAAGACCACAGTATCGTATCTAACTCTGTTGAAATCTGTCTCTATTCTCAGTTTTGTTCAGCTCTCGAGGCGACTAGTCCTTCATCGGTGGACTGCTACTAGATTATTAGCTCGGTGTCCAAGTAAGTGGATGACAACTTCAGACACATAGACTGTGTCTTCTAAATTATATCGTTTTTGTTGTGTCTGACCATCTGCATATAATCTGGTATGATTAAAGGATATGAATCCTAAAATTTGTCTGTGTGAAACTTTTGTTGTGAAAATGAATTTTCCCTTTCGAAATTTCAAAGGTGTTTGAAAATAAATAAATTTCAAAGGAGCCCTTGGATGCTCTTGTGAGAGACTAATCCTCATAATAATCATAGAACATCTTGATATTATTGAAGTTTGAACTCAAGACTTATTGATCTTAGATGTGAGTGCTTACCAACTGAGCTACCTAACCTCGACAAGTATTAATTTTATTTTTTACATATACCATGCATTTTTTTTAGTTAAAATAAAATTAAAAAATTAAAACAAATCAGAAAAAATAATGCATAATAAATATCTTAAAGGAACTACAATAAATGATGCAATATATACACATGTGCTTTCATAACTTAAGTTGGAGGACCATGCATACAAAATATTGAAATTTGGAAGACCATTCGCGTAAACAGAAAAATAAAACTGTCATTTAAAAGTCGGCATCGCAAAGACGTATTTGTCAAGAAAATGCTCCACGTAAATTCCTCTAATTTAGATGTTAACAAACCTACAATTTTTTCTTATTTCTCCTAGATTTCCAGTTAATACATTTATGTTCCCCATCTTGATAATAGAATTAACAAAGGACTCGAAGAAAAGTTTTTTATTAGAAGCATAAGACCAAACAAGGAGTGCGATATCTCCTTCATGATCTTCAGTGACCAACACATTATCAGAACCCAACAAACCTTTTCCTTCAAGAATGTTAAGGAAGTAAAGATTGTCGAATCTAGCTTGAGTTCTGAAATCAAGAGGTGCCAATGTGTCGTCTCCTCCTGATTTTGGACATATTGATCTCAGGATTCTCCTGAATGTTGTGTATCTCTTGAACTTATCGTATTCTTCTAACTCATTCATCACTTCGTATGCTCTTTGCCTGAAGCTTAAGCATCTTGCTTTGCCCATTGTGTGGCTACCTGTTTATGACTCTTTCAGATGTTAGATTTTCTTGGATTATTCCAGCCAATAGATATAGTAGAATTAATGAAGCACACTTCTGTGTTTTGATCATATTAGAATTTGATATGACAAGAACGATTACCTGACAAAGCAACCAAGTCTCCCACATCGAGACCCTGTTGTTGAAAATTGGCAACGAGAGTCTGAAGAGAGGAATTTGGAGCTGGTATAAATTGGTTGGCACCATCAAAGCTTGCTTTTACAGCGTCCTTCCTGCCTAACAATACCTCCCATCCTGGCCCTCCTCTCTTACACATAAAACATCATTACATTTTTATGCTGGACCATGAAATTATACTATGGCATTTCATTCTAAACCAAAAAAAAAAAACTATGGCATTTCATAGTTCTGTGAAAATTTCCACACAAATGTGTCTCATCCTCCGGTCTTCATCTCAAAAATCGACGAGATATCCATGAATTGATCAAGTAGTCATCTACTAGTTCTTTCATATTATAATTAAATAAGCCTATAATATACAACGAAAAATTAAAGAACATATGTTTTTCATCCTATCAAAAACAATATTTTTTCCTTAAATTATTATATATTAAGTTATGTCAATTATAATAGCAAGATGTTAGTTTAGTAGTAAGCACGCTGATTTTTCAGCAAATTAACTTTATCAGTGCAGGAGTCCTGAGCTATCTATTTGTTTAAAAGATAGGTGTTCGAATCTTACTTGAAACACTTGTTAAGAATGAAAAGAACAAATAATCTCTAATCGCGGAAAATGACTGTTCAGTTTTTGACGACAAAAAGAATTACCTTAATTATGAAATATATTGATTAAATATGTGGGAAAAAATGAAAGAGACATGCATATTTACGTACCAATACAACAGAATCGCGAGCAGCCAGGGCTAAAATATCAGCACATGAGACCGTAAGAGGGCATTCTTCTTCCAAATGATACTTAATCTTGTCTATGACCTCAAATCCACGTATGGAATTCAAGTTAGGACCTGCCAGTTTTTCACTAATCATATCCCCTTTGCTGTCCAGAAGAACTGATCCATCACATCCCTATTCCAATAAAATTTACAAGTTCACGGTTAATGTTATTGTAGTTTTACTTGAAAAATGCTAACAGTTTTTTTTTAAATATAAGTAAATGAACTTATTAAAGCATAATCCACAAAGAAGTGAATTAGGTAAAGTCAAGCAAAAGCCCCACTAATTAGTAAAGAAAGAACGTGACAAATTACATCTGAGCCTAAATATGTATGTGCTCAGGATAACTTAAATAGATCTTAGTCTGAATATACTAGAACTCTGTTTCAAAGAAGGGATCGAATCTAAAAAAGAGGTCAACAAGAAGACTAACCATAACAAAACAATCATGAAAGTGCAAGCGAAGCAACGAGGCAGCCATTCGAGGGTCTTTAAGCACAGCGACCTCAACATTACGCCTCACGATCTCTTCGGCAAAAGGGGCATGTTTCCTTGTAATAGTCATGAAATAAGATTTTATCACCAACACCACATGCCATAATGCCTTGCCAAACCAAAACTAGCAACATTAATTCCATCCTCATGATCATACCAAGTATATTATGTACAAACATGACAAAGTTCTTGTATAATTAAGATTCATAATAGAATTAGCTACTATGATATTCCTCTTTGTAGGCAAATATTGAAGAATTTTTCGACATAATTATTATAAAATATAATGCTTTCTTGTACTTTCTGTCTCATGTTTCTTTATTGTGTTTTCAAACAAACTTACCTTAAAGAATTATTTTGAAATTGTTTGAATCAAAGTTGATACAACTACTACTACCTAACTTTATATATATAACTCTATATATAAATTAGTGTGCAACCTAAAAGTTACTTCTTAATTTATTTTTTCAATGTGCGGAATACAAGCGATTATTTTTTCAAAAGTGGCTTTTTGAATTTTCTTCGATACAATTTAATTTGACTCATCATCGACATTGTCGAACTAAATGGTTTATAAATAATTTTGGCAAACAAGCAAGAGACTTGCTCGTCCGTAGACAATTGAGTTAGCTAGTCTTATTAAGAAACATTACAAGAAAATTGTGAATTACCGACGGATTTTACCGACTGTCATAAAGTTGTCAGCTTGTCCAGGGAGAATGAAAAGAGTTGACTGCGTCTCTGATTAATTACTGACGGTTTATCGACAAAAGTTTATTAACAGCTACTAGCCTTCGGCAATTTATGGCGTGAAGTCAACATTTGGGCGACGCAGAATAAATATTAATGTTTCTTCGTTTTTTAGATCTGCCGACGGAATTTTCCGGTCAGTAAAGTCTTTAACGAATTGTTTTTATTAATTTGCACTTTTACCGGCGGACAAAACGTGTCGCTAAATATTTTTTTTTTGCGATGTTTCATGGTTATTTTATTCTTTAAAATATATATTATGTATCAATGGATAATATATATATATACACAAGTCTTCGCGCACTTGCGTTACATATGATCACTTTTATTTTATAATTTTATTATTATAAAGGGCAAAATCCATGGTAGTTCCTGATGTTTGGTGTATTTCCTATTCTAGTCCACAAGTTTAGAATTTAATCACTTCGGTTCTTCGCTACCAACTCCGTTAATCAAATATAACGAAAATTTGACATAGCACATGAACCTACTAAGTTTAAGAATTTAATAGTACAAAAATACTTATGTGTCATATCAGATTTCTGTTATATTTGACTAACGAAGTTAGAAGCGAGGGATTGAAACGACTATTTTCCAAACTTGTGGACTGTAATAGAGAATATACCAAACCTCAGGAACCGCCGTGGATTTCACCATATTATAAAAAATTTATGCAATTTTAAATATTTTTAAAGTTAAATTCCTTGATGAATAATACAAATTGGAACTAAAATTATTAATGTAATAAAAATTAAAAATTCCATAGACAAACAAAGATAATTTTGTAAAAATTAAGGATAACGATGTATATAATTAATAAAAAATTACAAACTTTAAATATTTAGATTATAAGATAAATAGAATTAAATTTAGAGAATTATATAAAATTAAAATAATTTCTTAGATAAAAAGAATAAAAATCGAAGTATCAATATAATAAAAATTTAAAGAACAATTGCATTGATAAATCACTATACATTTTTTTAGAAAAAAATGAGGTTAATAACATATAGAATAACATTTATACTTCAAGGACAATGAAAACGCAATCCCAGAATGGAACAGTTCTATTCACTACCTGTAATACCCTATATTTTTGGATAATTATTTTAAATAAATTTGGGTTAAATTTGAATTTTTACTATGGCGATTGAAGGGTTAATTTTATGTTTAAGATGATTTTTCGGTGATTAATGAAGGTTATGAGTGATTTGGAAGTGAATTATTAAGTGAAAATTGGTTGAAAATTGAAAAGAAAAATCTGGGAAAAAGGAACTGGATGATCAATCATTCGCTTTTGGCCACAAAACTACATGTCGTTGCCACTGTTGGTTGCTGTTGTCCATGCCCGCTTGCTGTCATCCATGCGTGTGTGACGACCAGTTAGAATGAAATGACGCCGTTCCACTTTTTCTTCCTTCCAGCACCAAAACGGTGCGTTTTGCACCTATGTCTCCAGCTTTAAATCAAACCTGACTCTCTCATCTTCTCTTCATTTTTCTCCTGGTTTTTCTCTCAAATCTGACCCAAACTTTGCTCTTCTTGCCCTCAGATCATTTCTCCTTCAATTTTGAGGTAGAATCATCAATTATTTTTTATTTTTGGCTCTATTTCATGCATTTTTTTGCTTGAAATTATGGTTGAACGAAAATAAGTTTGAATGGAGCTAGGGTTCTGTTTTGTGTGTATTTGTGGCTTGATTTGAAGTTGTCTTTGTTCAATTTAAGAATGAGGAGCATGGGAGAACATGAATTTGGCTTGAAAGATGAGAAATTAGTGAATATTTATTTTGGGTTTATTTGGTCCGAAAATTTAATTAAAGAAATGAATGGTTTTAGGATGAATTGGTGGAAACCGATGTTAGATTTGGACTCTTGGAATGATTGTGAGTGGGTTGGAACGATCGAAAATATTGGATCTCACTTGATTTGAGTTTTGTGGTATTTTTGAAAATAATTTTTCTTTGCGGGGACTTAGGTGTGAATTGCTGATTATTCTGAAATAATTGAGGGACTGGGACTGACATTTTACATTTTGTAATTTTGTGAAAAATATGTTATAGATTTGTAATTTTTGGAAAACTGTGGTTAATTTTATAATTTTGATAAATTAGAGGTTTTATTTATAATTTGAGATATTTGGAGGATTTATTTATAAATTCTAAAATTTTTGGAATTAATTATTAATTTTTGAGATTTTTGGGACTAAAGTGTAATTTTACGAAGTTTGGGGACCAAATCATAATTTTACATAAATTTTGATTTGTGGGACGAGAGTGTTAGATCTTCGACCAAAATAGGTTTTCGTCTGTCGTTTGAGTGTCCGAGTCTGGATATGCATGTGCACACATTTCTGTACAACCATAGTACTAGCATCATATTTTGCTTTGTTTTTGATATATCTATTCCTGATATTTTTGTTCCAGCTTCGTGTTCTTGCCAATACGACCAGACACCCACGAGTGGTACTTAAATGGATCCTTAGCATCGGATACTAGGTGAGTGAAATGACAGCTTCAGACATATATGTTGTGCCTTCTAAATTCTATATTTTTACTGTGCTTGGCACTCCTCTGAAAATGGGATTAATAATGGTTGACTAATTAATAATTCAGTTATGTGATTATTAACGTTTAGTTTTCGTTTATGAAAATAAAAATATTCATTTATGGTATTTAAATATTTTTCTGCAAATTAATTCCATTTCAGATATTGAATTTTTATATAAGGTATATAAATATTCTTTCTAAAGATGATTTTCATTTGCTTGTACGTATGCTATATATATATATATATATACCTACATACATACTTCGATATGGGAAACTGTGCTACGTTGGATAAACATAACCTTTAGTATACTATTGCTCAGTCAAGACCCAGTTACCCGGGTTTATGGTAGCCGTGTGATCGGCCAGACGCATGTACTCAGTTTCAGATTGGTAGCGGAGCCCACCCTTATTATGATATATATTTATCTGTCAGTTTCAGGTCCCATATCTGTTTTCGATATATGGTATATATATATTCTGTGTGTTTCTGCCTGTTGTTTGCTTTGGTTGAGACAAATTTCAAAATGAATTTCTGAATTATTATTCCATATTAGCGTATATACACTTATATCTATATACAATATTTTTGAATTATTTTTAAAACAGTTTTTGTGAGGCCTAGAACCGTTCTGGAGTGTCGTTTTCTCACTAAGGATTCTTACCACTTTCTTTCTGTTTCTTGCATATTTTCCTTATCTTACTTTTAGGTTTCATTTTTAGGCATTCGACATCCTGATCCTAGTGAGGCGTTCCACTTAATAGTGAGTGCCCTTTTGGTTGAGACTCCTTTTGTTTTTATTAGAGCTCTACATCGGGTTGTTGTTGGGTTACCGGTCATATTTTATCTTTTGGATTTATGATTATTCTCTGGTATGTTTTCATACCTAACTGATATTACAATTTTGTTTTGTATAACTTATTGCATATATATATATATATATATGACTTTAGTATAAAGTGTTTTATATTTTATATAAATGATTTGATAATGGATTTTATCGAATAAATTGGGTAGAGTTTCTATACTCCGAGGCTTGTGCAAGTCGGGCTGGGCTTCCATAGACGGTTCGCCTCGTATGCCGGTCATGACCTGACTTTGGGTTGTGGCACCTTCAAAAAATAAATAAATAACATACATTTAAAAATACTCTAGCAATAATATTTAATTAAATTTCAAAATCAATAGCAATTAACATAAATTGATATGAATAAGCAATTTGTCAGTACTAAAATCATTATTTATCATTGAATGTGCACCTGAATAATGCCATAACACAAAAAATTTTGTATAATTAACACTTGAATTTAAATTAGAATTTTGAATCAATTATAACTTCACATCAAATATATATAAAAAATTTGTGTTACATGATATACAAAATATTGAAGAAATTGTTCATATAAATTTCAAAAAAACAAAAAGAATCAAAAAATAAATTAATGATCAAACAAATTGATTAGATGATATAAAATTAATTATGAACCCATGTCCACTCTCAAAAGAATTTTCTAATTAGTACACCATTTGTTAAAGCAATATTAATTTGTTGGATCATGTGTGATCAACATTTAGATTCTTTTTTGTTTTGATGATGGACAAAATTGAGTTAAATTCTTGAGGATTTAAACATGATAGTTATTGGCTCACTCAAGTAAATCAAAGCGTCACTTGAGTAAGGGAGAGTTTCAGGGGCTGCTGTGTTAAACAAAGAAATATTACTTGAGTAATAAATAGATATCACTTGAGTTATACAAGCCTTAGATCACTCGAGCAAAGCAATATTTTCACTCAAGTAAAGCATCATTCCAGAACGTTGCAACAATATTAAATGCATTCCAACGGCTAGTCTTTCCCTACCAACAATCATATGATTTGGAATGATTATAAATACATCAAGAGAAGGTTGAGAATGGGTAGAACAATATATGCAAATAGTATGCTAACACTCCTATCAATTCCAACCAACAAAAAAATCAAATCAAGCTAAAGATCAAAGTTCAAACATCAAACTCATACATTCAACTCTAGCATAGAGCTTTAATATTTGTAAACACTTTGTATACACTTTGAGAGTGGGAAATGTTTGTTGTAAGTCTGTAGAAAACAACATTGTGAAGGCCTTAGAAGTGTTTAGCCACAATCAATCTCGTTGTATCGGCTTTGTTGGATTAAGTCGCAATCAATCACTGTTATAGTGGAAATTCTAAGTGGTGAGACTTAGGTAATGGACGTAGGCAAGGTTGGCCGAACGAATATAAATTCTTGGTGTTGTTTTTATCTTTACTTCAATTTTCTTTCGCTCTCCAAACTCCATTAGAGAAACGAACGAAAATTCTCCAACACAACTTTCATATATGACGCCCAAAGTATTTTTCTCAGCACCAATGGGTACAATATTCATAACCCACAATTTGGGAGACTAGATTGCCGCAACAAATACTCGCAACCCGACATTTAAAAATTACAACACGGTATAATGAAATATTTGATAAAAGAAGAGTTTATATACTGGAGATAAATATTTTAACTATAATCCAATATTTATTTCCATTTAATTTTATACTTATATGATACATTTAGAGATAAAAATAATAATTATCTAATTTTCAAATACATTTATGATAATTTGATAATTAGGAGATAAAAAATCGTATCTCAATCAAAATGTTGCAAATGAATAGATAAAGACATAGAGATAAACATCAATTTTTAAATTCATTTAATAAATTGATAATTGAGAAATAAAAAATTATATCTTAATTAAAATGTTGCACCTGAATGGATAAACGACTAATAGTTATCTAATATTCAAAATTATATTTGATAATTAAGAGACAAAATCCTATGTTAATAAATAACTTACAAGTATTTATGTATTAAAAAGAGAGATAAAAATGTTCAAATTTTTTTCTCATATCCTAACATATATAATATATATATATATAAAACCGTTGGTGTTGAGATTGAAGTGAATTTCTTGATCAAGAATGAACCCAAGGCTTATAGGAAGTGATACAAGCCAAAGAAGGACGGATTTGTGAACGAAAAAGAGTTGTTGGACGGACATGAGGAGCTACACGGACGTGAGATTGACCGTGTGATGCACTGGAGCCGGAAGAGAAAGGTTGTGTCCGTGCCCGTGTCTTGGCTTGTCGGGTCTTTTGGAGCTACACAGACACAAAGAAATGGTCGTGTCTCGAGGAGCTTTGTCCGTGTCTTTACTTCACTGACCGTATAACCAATTTTGACGGGATTTGGGGTTTCAATTAGGGTTTTCCTAATTGGTTTTGACTTGTATTTCTTGTTAACTATATAAGGGGGCTTGGAAACATCTTGGGGGGGCTTTTAAACTCCATTATAAGTCATTGTGCTTATTTTTGACTCTAAATAGTAGAATTATTTGTGCTCTGCCTGTGGACGTAGATTGGTTATTGATCGAACCACGTAAATGTTGTGTTCTTGTGTGATTGCTCTTTGTTATTCCACGTTATCTTCTATCACCTGATTTCCTGACAAGTGGTATCAGAGCCACAAAAGTTTGTTAATAAACTTTGGGTTTGTTCTGCAGAAAGAAGTTGTCTTCGTATAAATTCGATACCAAGAAATTCAATGGTTCGAATGATTTCACACTGTGAAAGCTAAAGATGAAGGTGATTCGGGCTCTATAGAAGTGTGAGAAGGTGATTGAAGGTGAAGAGAAATTGCCGGTAGAACTGACAGTGGCGCAAAAAGCGAAGGCTGTGAAGAGAGAGCATAGTGCAATTCTATTGAGACTGACAGATGAAGTCTTGGGGGAGGTGGCTGGTGAAACTACT
>CAODLS010382990.1:0-27893 GCA_948243855.1 Flueggea neowawraea
CTTTTCAAAAATTTGATTTCAACAAAAAAATTATTTTTTTACGATTCTTATCTCTTTGCATCCTCTCCTCTTCCATCACAAAACAAGCAACTTGACATAATTGAACAATCTTCAGTAATCAACGAACCTGCAAACAATCACCCTTCTCTTTGTTGCTTTTTGTATGCTATATGTTTGATTAAATGTCCCAACATGATGTGTTGCATTTGTTGAATTTGTTGGTTTTTTTTGGACTTCATTATGGCTTGTGTTGCTCCCATTTCCCATCTGCATTTTGTTTTCCTGACTGCTTTTCCGCCTGCAATTTGGATGTTGGTAATTGCATTGAAATTTGTTATCTGTTTGTTCTTCTTCAGAGTATAATTTTTTTTATCTAAGGGGGAAAAAAGAGAGCATAGCATAACATTATTATTGTAGTTGTTGCTTTTTTGTATGCCATATGTGAATTTTTATCTATTGAGGTGTTGAATATTATATAAGTGAATCAAAACCTGATGCAATGTCTGTCTTTGCAATGTAAAGTTATGCTCTTTTTCTTGATTCCTTTGACCTGATATGTTAATTTTGTATGTAGGATTTGTATTTCATCAGAATCAGTCGGCTGAAGAGGTAATTTTCCAAAATCTTTTTGTTTTGGTGTGTTTAAAATTGCTATCTATGAAGTGCTTTAAGTGCTTTTGCATGTTGTGTAATTTAAGGCATGGCTAGAAATTTGATTTTTGTGGTTTATTGAACTGTTCAGATTGTGGCATCCATGCCAAACTTGTCATATAATAAGAAGGCAAGAAAGCTTCGATTTTCAAAAGAGTTGCAAAAATTAGAGTCATTTTCATTGCCCAATTTTAACATTGCCAAAGTCCAAAGTTTGAATCTTTCAAGTATATATCTTCGAGGTAATGAGAATTGGTATTGTAGGGCGGACGGGCAGTGGGAAATCAATGCTCATTCAAACACTTTTCCGCATTGTTGAACCTAAAGTTGGTCAAATTTTGATTGATATCATCAATATTACATCAGTTGGACTACATGATTTATCGGAAAGATTAAGGGAGGACATTGTCGAAGAATTTTTTAGTTTGGATATTTATTTATTTTAATATCATTTTGTTCACTTTGTAATTGTGGTCGAAAAAAAGTAATTTTAGTACTTTAATGTTTGCTAATTTTTGGATTTTTCAGAGGAAATATGAGAGATGAATTGGTTTACTTATTTAATGTAATGCAGGACAAGTGCTTGAATTATTTAAATAGAAATTTTTTTCTAAAGCCATTTTTTATTGGTTCTATTAGGGAATAGATTGAGTTTTGAACATATTAATGATTGTGTTGTACTTCTATTTATTGATTTTATACATTGAATTCATATTAATACTAATTTTTTTTTATTTTGTTTGAATGGACAATTTTTATTTTTGATTCATTTTTAATCGAGTTAACAAATAAACAAGTAATTATTAGAGATAATTTGGAGTAAATGATGAAAATTATTAATGGTTATTTTAATAAAATTTTTACAAGTTCAATTTTAATTTTAATTTATTTGCATTTTATTTGCAAATTGTAAAAGCAAATCTAAATTATTGTTGAGTTGCCACTAATTGGATATTTCTATTTATGTATCATTCATTGAAATTTAGTGCAATCGTCAAAATGATAATGTTTTATAAATAGTAAGTTAATTACTTGACTAAAAGAAAATTTCAATTCTCTTATTAAAATTGTTGAAAAATCAAAGTTAAAAATTCGAGTTTTTCAATGACGTTAACTGATTAAACCTGAAACTAGTTACGAGTTCAATTAATGAGTTCAACTAATTATTAGTAAATTAGCTATGAGTTTCTTAATAAAACCCGAATATTACTCTTTTGATTGCATCGTTGTTATTTATTTTAGCCGTTAGGCTTCTTTAAAGTTATATTTTTGTTCCTTTTTTCCTTATTTCATGTGTTTGGTTTATGTGAAAATGAAAAAATGGAGTCTTTTTCATATTTTCTTGATGAATCAAAATTTAATTAAAAATTTAATTACATTTTTGTAATATCATCAAAGAAATATTTTTTATACTAAGTTAATTCACATTCAACTAAAATTTCTTAAAGAATATGACATGCTTGATTGTATGTATTAGTAAAATGTGACATTATATCTTTAATAATTTTTTAAAGTAAAAAATCTTTTAAGTGGCACAAGAACATTAAAATAAGTAACATAGAAGTAATATGCAAAATAAAAATTTATAATAAGTTCTAAATTCACAAACAACCACATTAAAAATACCAAAAATATTCACAACATACATTTTTTCCCCTTTAATGTATGGATACATGTATTCTCTTCCACTTTATAAATATGTAACTAATCATACTAAAAGCGTCATTCATTTCCAAAATTATATTACTTTATTAAAGAAAAATAACAAATTTATAAATCACATATAAGTACTAAAAAACACAAAAAATTATAAATAAGTTACATATTTTTCATTATTAGTCATTTTATATTCATGCCATTTTTTATCTTAAAAATATCATTCTTTCCTAACATGATGTTATTTTATTGAAGAAAAATAAAAAAATTTGTAAATTACATAAAAGTACTATAAAAACACAAAAAATTATAAATAAGTTACATATTGTTTCATTATTTGTCATTTTTTGTATATAACATATTATTCTTTCCACACATTATGTTATTTTATTGAAGAAAAATAACAAAATTTTTTAATCACATAAAAGTACTATAAAACCATAAAAAATTGTAAATAAGTTATATATTATTTCATTATTTGTCATTTTATAAATATGTTACTTTTTATATATAATATGTCATTCGTTACTAATATTATGTTACTTTATTAAATTAAAAAAATAATATTTTTAGATCACATAAAAATACTAAAAAACACAAAAAATTTTAAATAAGTTACATATTTTTTATTAATTGTCATTTTATATTCCTAGCACTTTTCGTCTTAAATATGTCATTCTTTCTTAATATTATGTTACTTTATAAAATGACATAAAGTGACCAAAACATAACAAAATCATTGAAAAAAATACAAATGAAAGTTTTTTCTGTCTCTTTATGAATATATCACTATTCATCTAATATATGTTATGCTTTCCTAACATTATGTTACTTCACTTAAGAAAAATAATAAAATTTTTAAATCACATAAAAATCCTACAAAAACACGAAAATTTGTAATTAAGTGACATTAATTTAAATTATTTGTCATTTTATATACATGTTATTTTTCATACACAATTTATTATTCATTTTCAGAATTATATCACTCTTCGCATAAAAAGTAACATTATTATAAAATGATATAAAGTAACAAAAATATCACAAAAACATTGAAAAAAGTTACAAATGAATTTTTTTTGTCATTTTATGAATATGTCACTATTCATTCTAAAAATGTCATTATTTTGTAATAATGTGCTATTTGAGTGAAGAAAAATAATAAAATCTTCAAATAACATAACAGTACTTTGAAAACACAAAAATTTGCAATTAAGTGACATTTATTTTAATTATTTGTCATGTTAATTTTCATATATAATTTGTCATTATTTTTCATGATTGTGTCGTTTTTCATTTAAAAAGGAACATTATTAAAAAATGATATAAAATATCCAAAACATCACAAAAATATTAAAAAAAGTTAGAAATGAAAGTTTTTTATGTCACTTTATGAAAATGCTATTATTTGTCATTAAAATGTGATTTATTTCTTGAATTGTATTAGAAAACATGAAAACTTGCAATGAAGTGACATATATTTTATTTTTTTATCATGTTACTTTTTGTACATAATTTGTTATTCATTCTCATAATTGTATCAGTCTCTGTCTAAAAAGTAATATTATTAGAAAATAAAATAAAGTAACCAAGAAATAACAAAAATAAAGGTCAAAATGACATATTTGTCAAATGTTATGTTATTTTAAAAATTTATTATTTATAAGATTAATTATGTTATTTAGATTACATGTTATATTATTTCAGAGAGTAAAAAAGACATATAAATAAAGTTACATAAAACTAAATAAAAATGACATGTGATTATTTTTTTGTCATTTTAATTTCTGTTATTTGTTAAAAAAATATGTTACTTATTTTTTATATCTGTTATTTTTTAAAAAGGTAGATATAATTTTTTAAAGAGAAGGATTATAATACATCCAATCTCATTATAACAAAATTTTTAGTCAAAAGTTAGAATTTTGTCATTATCAATCTAATGATCTTTATTAATTGTACCTTTCATAAGTCACCATACTCGATTTTTGTGTGTCACCTAAGTAAATATCCTGTTCGAGTGGGTTTTTTGCTGTATTGCCTAACCTGGAACAAACACTGAACGTCTCTCGCATTTTTAAGAAACGCCCACATTTAGATATCTCTGAGGAAATTTGTAATAAATGCTTGTTTATCCTTTTATTTTTGCACATTTGAAATTGAAGATGCTGCTTTTTTTAACTGAATGAGAAGATATGAACAGATATATCTCTTTTGTATGATTGGATTAGATTACCAAAATCAAGCAATCCACAGTAATGGAAAGTGGGTTTTGCCCACTGTTTGTGGAAAACCAGTCAACTGGATTGCTATTATTCCCTTTTTTAACACACCAAACCATTGCCTTTTATTTTTCAACAGTTATCAACGAACTCAACTTTAATTTCCTTTTATGTAAAAAGACTGATTATTATCAGCTGAAATTGAAAATATTTTGTTAAATTTTTTATAGAACTATTCAAAAGCCCTGAATGTAAATTGTTGTCAATTTCTATAGTTACATATTCATTACTTATTTCTCACATTTAATTGCTAGGATATAACTGCAAGACTATATAATTTAACAATTATTTTTTCCACGATTTATAATTTAAGAGATAAATCATTGAGTGGAAAAAATATATAAATCTAGTCGTGCATGCAAGAAATAAAAAAAAAACATGGAAAAAGGAAGAACAAGCCCTTGCATTTGTCAAGAAAGGAGGGATTTTTTAGGCTTTCCATAAAGTAAAAAACACCGGGTATTGTTGAGGCGAAAACTATAATCAATTTATTGAATTTGTTTTGATAAATCATTTTACTAATTTTACTGTGTTAGAAATTTAGGTCCCTCTATGACGCTATTGAGTGGAAATTAAATTCATTAATTGTCGGATTTAACTAATAAGCCTAACTAGTTATTAATTAATTAATCATATATTTTTTAATAAAATTAGGAAAAGACTAACTAAAGTCCACATATATTAAGATTATGGGCAGGAAACTTTAGAGGAAAACATAATATCAGACACAGAAAGAAAAAAAGGAACATTTTTTCTCTCCCTCACAATACATTGTTGTTGCCTCTCTCTCTCATAAAAAAAATTTCGTTCTTCTTCTATTGTTGAGTCCTGCAACATCGATCTCGGGTTGACATCTAGGATGCGATTCGGACGATCGTTTCCATTAGCAAAATGACTATGGTTTGATTGTGAGACTTACATTCAACGATCTTTTCAGAGTTTGTAATTCGCTACTATTCAGGTTAGTATTGATTAATTATTTTCACACCCTATATTATTAGGCCGTATAGATTATGTTCACTTTCATACTGAAAAACTTCAGTATTAGAGTTAAATCTAGTATTAATTAGTGAATTCCAAGCCCATTGGTAATTTACTGAAATATTTTTAGAATATAATTTAACAATATAATTCGAATTAAAAGGCTAAAATAATTCAATTCAAGCCACCAATATATTATTCAAATGCAATAGATCCTTGTTTCATTAATTCCTGCAGACCTGGTAGTTTAATCATTTATGAAGAAGAATGGAGACATACATTCACAACTCTACAACAATGGTTTGAGATAAATTCGAATTTAATTCACTTGGATTTTTTTCACTAGATAAACATATCAATTAGATGCTGATCAGGCAAATACTAGTGACATTTTTTATTTTTTATCATCTTCTGACTCTTGTAAACTAAAATAAAATTCCAAATATTGGGTTTTTATCAAAAAAAAAATCATGGTAGTGTGTAAAAAAATGCTGCTTACAGGGGAAAGAAAATACATCTAATTTGGGCCTAAGAAACCCCTAAAGGGTTGAGTTGCCAAATTGGGTAAGCTTACATGAATCAGAGCCCTTAACCAGCATCCATTTGCGAACACATAAGCAGAATTTTGGCAGAGTTCTTGCAGAGCTCTCAAAGATAACATTGCTTGAAAGGTACAGACTACAGAGTTTTGGTGCAATAGAGCTATTTCCATAATATTCTTATAGGATAGAATCAGAAAAAAATAGAAGAAAGAAACAAATACTATTCTCTTTCATGTGCAAAATTTTCCTTCAAGTACATATTTGGCAAGAACATAAAAAATGAATAAATACGAAGAAAAAAATTGTTGACTATTCTTGGTTATTGTGTGTCCTATAGTGTGGCTTTGACCTGCTCATATAATACCCAGAGAAGAAGACCAATGATAGTATCTCTGATCAGGCTCTTTAAAAGATCAGCAACAAAATAAGTAAACCCTTCTCCAGACGCTCTCTGCCCTACAAGGTCCCGGAACCTCAAGTTTCCAGTGTCTGATAGTAATGCGTATATCACTCCATTCATGTTGCCCTTCCCAATCACCCCCACCACGTTCTTGCTCTTATTCACTGCTTTGCTTCGTTTCAGAGACCATGCCAGGTACTGAAACAATAACGATTTTAATTAATAGACCTTCGCATTAAAAGAAGAAAAATCTGCCAATTTTTGGCACCGATACGGTTAACACGAATTTTACTTCGTTATATTTATATAATGTATAGTCACATGCGATATATAGAGAACTTGAAGTGATTATTAGGACAAGTGTGACATGAATCGCCGCTTTAGAGACTCTTTGAGGCAGGCACACTTTTTTGACAATTCAAACATATAGGTTATATTTAGTTGAGAAAATAATTTTTTATTTTTATATTTTATTTTTATTTTTTAAAATTTAAAAGTATTTAGAAAATATGTTTACTAATCAAAAATTCTTTTTGAACAAATTTTTTATTTTTTTATTTCTGTTTTTTAATTTTTTAAAAAATAGTAGAAATTTTTCACGACCCTTTTTAACTGTTTCTCCAAGCTAACAATACTTACAGTGTCACGCTCATGAATGAGAGGCTGCAGAAGTGATGGATATGAAAGACTTAGCTTCCCATACAGCTGAAATGTACCATCATCTATACTTGATTCCTGCAATGTTGAACCAGGAACATAATTTGAAGTAACAGCTGGCATTGACACATGTAACGTAAGTGCAAGTAATGCTAAAAACTGGTGTCTGGTGTGAGAAAAACCTTGAAACTGTCCCTAGAAGTATCAGAAGATAAGGTAATTCCGCGAATAAAGGAGGTTACTAAGCTTAGCTTCTCACTCCACTTCAAAGAATTCCAAGCCCTTTCAAGCTAGCAGACCATGCACAGATAAGAAGGAATTAATTTCATCTACAATAAACTCATCAACAAGAACACAAACAATCCATATCATTGGAAACTTTAACTGATGAAAGTGGAATTACAGTAATCTCAATTGGCCGATCCCCCAAAACTATTTGAGCGCCTATTTCTTCAGATACTTTTCGAGCAGCGCGGAACTGCAGAATCATAGAAACCTCCATTAATGCAAGCTTTACAAATCACATTCTCTAATAATCTTAAATTTTATATATGATTTTAGTTCATTCAATCAATTGCCTCGTCGCCAAAAGGCGGTTAACATCAGATGATATTTTTGAAGAGAAAATTGCCAACAGTAATCGTAAGGCCAGAGCCGCCTGCCCCCCTGCAACTTACATGAACCCTGAATAAACAATCCTTCACAGACACTTATTTCAGGCAAAAATAAAAAGAAAAAAGAATCAGTACTTTATGCTTACCTAAGTTTATGCTACGTCCAACAGCACCGAAGAAACCAGTTCCACTCAATGAGAACATACTTGATGTCAATTGTTGCCCAGACTCACCTTCACTGGAAGTGCACATGATCCCAGCTCTGTAAATCAACTCTGCAATAAGTGAAATATGAAGATTTTTGTCTGATGATAGCAAACATTTAGAGATTAATAGATAATTATTAGCTTATAACTGAGTTCGAGATGTGGAGAAATTTATCATAATTAAAATTGTACTTGCCTGCTTCTGCAGAGCTCAACAACCACATTATCTGGCTTGACTGCCCGAACCACTCGTTCAACTTCTGCGGCTGATTCACCAGAAATGTGACTAGTGCCAACCAACCATATTGTTTCTGGTTCAACAAACTCTGTCCTCCAGGCAGGAACAGGGCCATACTGTCTTTTCTCAATCAATACCAAGCTCCCAGCCTCAGCCAAGTCAAGCAATTCAGGGCAGATTCTTGCAATTGCAGATCTTGATTCTTCCAAAATCTCCGACCTGAAATCGAAGTCCAGTGGAGGAGGCTTGACTGAAACCTTCAAGGGTTTGATAGATTTGGCTCTGAAGGTTCTTGGGTATCGAGAGAAAGCAGGAAAAGTTGCTGACTTTAGCAAAATCTCCATGGATAAGAACTGGGAAGGTTCTGTGACTGTGTTTGCTTTGAGTTCATAACATAAAGATAATGGCTTTTAACGGCTACAAAAGTAAGGAGAACCTTCATTGGTAAATTTCTTTCTCGCCCACACACAAAATTGCATTTTCTTTTTTTGTGGAAATTATGATGTGGAGGGGCACAGAGTATTGATGGTGAGTTTCTAGGCTGAGGAGGGGACCATAGATGTGTGGGGAACGTCTCAGGATGAATCCAATCTGATGAGCTTAGTACATGCTACACACATCAATATGTGTCCAGAAACAGTGACAGCGATTTGATTTTTTTGATATTTACGATTAATGCGTCCATGTATTTTAGAAAAACTTTTTTAGGACATCTAAAAATCTGGGAAGTAAAGCACGTCGTCGTGTACTAGGTGGAACTAGCACGATATCTTTTTGGATTAGTTAGTATTTGCATTTTCAGAGGGAAGGCCGCGGTTTTGTGGTGGCTTGTTTAAGGAGACGAATTATACGATACTCCATGAAAGGTGTCTGTGAAAATTACAGAACTTGTAACCATGAATTTGGTTTCATTCCTTCATGGAGTATGTAGGATATAGTGGTAAATTTGAATACTCTGAAAACAAATGTTTTCCCTTGACTACATGTCCTAACTTTTTGAGACAATCATATCCCATGTTCTGCATCAATTGTAAAATTCACCCAAGCCAACCTGCTTAACCTGCCTCCCACAATATGGAGTAAACTTATCATCATCACCCTCCTTTCTAACATGGCTGTTTTTTTTTTTTGGTTTTTAAGTTTATGAAGCAAAGAAAACATCAAATTTTCTGGATAATAATTCAGGGCCAACCATTTTTTTGTAATAACAGATAACAAATTGATTATCTTTGCTGGCCGGAACAGAAGCATCGTTTAACTGATTCAATTTTCTTAATGAGTTGGACCATTTTTTTATGTACGTATAATGGACCAATTCTCCCTTTCATTTAATTATTTCACATTATTATTTGAAGGCCCGCAGCAATAATTTTCTCTTTCAATTCTTTTTTCACCCTCTGGAACTGCAGTTCTTTTTCCTTTAACCTGATTGTGTGGGATTTGAATTTTATTCATTAAAATAGGGAGTTATGTATGTTGAAAATCCTTCCACCATATTAAAAGTCTGAGAAAACAATAGGTAATTCAAATAACAATGACAATTCTGTAAGGATTGATGAAGAATCCCTCAAAAAAAGAAAGATAAGAATTTGCATAAGATTAGATAGCCTCGTAGTTCGGATTGTCAATAAAATAGCCCATAGAGCTTATTTGATTCAAATAGCTCATTTTTAAGGGGGTTAATTTTTACAGAAGTTTTTTTTTAACTGCCTATCAGTTCTTTATAATAAGTTACTTTCTTTTAAAGAAGTAAAATGACCAAAGTTTTTTTGATTTTATACTTTTTTTAAACTAAATTTTATATTTTTTTCACAAGTTTTAAAGAAATTGCATTTCTTTAGTGCATTTACTTGCTATCAACCAAGCACATAGACTATTAAATGGTGGTGCTGTAAGACATATTTAAAATGAAAGTATAATGATTGATTTTGTGTGTGTTTTTTTAAAAAAATGAGATCAGTAATAGCCTCAATTGGAAGGCCAATTGAGGCTATCAACCAAGCACATAGACTATTAAATGGTGGTGATGTAAGACATATTTAAAATGAAAATATAATGATTGATTTTGTGTGTGTTTTTTTTAAAAAATGAGATCAGTAATAGCCTCAATTGGAAGGCCAAATTCACCACTCGAGCCCACACTAGCTGCGACTCTCCTTGAATTGACAAGGGTGAATCCAGAACTATAAAAACCAACGTTGCTTAGATATATGATATGATGACTCGTATTATATAATTAAGTGGGGAGAGAAGTGCACAGGTAAATAGGCAAGGCAATGAATGTTGACAACAATTAATAATGCTGTTGACACAATATGGTTTAATGGTAATATATTGACCGTGAGAGTGCAAACGAGCAATGAAAACACGAGGGCAGGAGCAGGACGAGGGAGAAGTGGTAAGCATGACCTACACTTAAGATCACCATCAACAAATCAAAACCAAACCATGTCCCTTAAATCCAAAACCAAAAACACATGATCAGTTTTAGAAAGCAAACCAGTTCAATTCCAGCTAATAAGCTCGACCCATGAGTTTGTGCCCAATACGTGTTTGTGCTGTAGCCTCTTAAAGCCACAATTGTGTCTCTATCACGTCACAATTTCATTCTTATGAGCCCTATTTTTTCAAATAATACTTGTCTACTCTGAAAAGGTCCGCGAATTGTCCACGCTTTCTCCATATCAGACGAGTCCATATAAAAGACCGCATCCCACTTATTAAACCCCCCCAAAAATATGTCGCATATTCTTATATGTGCTTGACTGCTTTCCCTTATATAACACACACTTTCGTTCTTCCTTTTATAAATTTTCTTGACTATAAAAAAGTCATACATGGCTGATTCAAATGTCAGTAAGCCACCCCCACAAGGTGACCAACCACCACCTCCTCCTCCCCCACAACCCAACCCTACACTCCACCTCTCCAATCCTCCCCAGCCTCTCCTTCTCCCTGACGATCAATCCCCTCGTTCCTCCTCATCTAACCCCTCTCCTAGAACTCCTTCGGGGCAACCCACTAGTGGAAGGCATCCGACTTATAGGGGAATTCGGATTCGGAGCGGGAAATGGGTGTCGGAGATCCGGGAGCCACGTAAGACTACACGTATCTGGCTTGGCACGTACCCAACTCCTGAAATGGCTGCCGCTGCTTACGACGTGGCTGCCCTCGCTCTTAAAGGCTCTGACGCCCAATTAAATTTCCCCGAATCAATAACTTCCTACCCTATTCCTGCCTCTACGTCAGCAACCGATATACGAGCCGCGGCTGCCAGCGCAGCCGCCACGAGGTCTCGAAAACCGGAAAGCGGGTCCAATCAAGAAATGGGTCGCTCTGAAATGGAAGGCGCATCAACATCATCATCTGCTGCTGCTGCTACTAGTACTAACGCTGCGACGACGGCTCCTGCTGTTGAAACTGATCAGTCGGGTCAGGAATTTATAGACGTAGAAGCAATGCTAAACATGCCTAATCTATTGGTGGATATGGCAGGAGGAATGTTGATGAGTCCTCCAAGAATAAATTCTCCGTCGTCCGATGATTCACCGGGGACTTCTGAGGCTGAAAGCCTATGGTCTTACAATTAAAGATTGCTTTTTTGAGATTAAAGAAATGCAATAATTCTTCTAAATGGTATTGTATGGAAGGGTTTTCTTCTTTTTTGCACTTTTTTTCCTTGGTGAAAAAAAATCAAGGGTTTGTTGACATTGTCATGGATGTTGCCAATGATTGGTTCTTCTCTGGTTAGTACTGGAGGCTTGTTTTGTTTAGCTAGGTCGCTAGCTAGCTAAAGACTTGTTTTGTTTAGCTAGGTCGCTAGCTAGCTAAAACAGTTAGGTAATTCTGGTGCTGCAACAGCTAGTTGTTCATTTCAATGTCGTGAGTGAGTGGGTCTCTTTTATGGTTGTTTTTCTGGTTATGGCTTAATACATTGAGACTTCCCTTATAGTTTATTGTATAATTGCGACTCTATGTTGATCAGTGTATTGATCAAAGTATGAAACTCTGACATCCTCACAATATATATAATCCCACTAACCCACATGGGTTAATAGTCTTAGCAATAGCAGCTAGCTTTAATGTTGTATATTAGTACATCATCAATCATGAGATGCTATTTCTGGTTTTGAATCATTTGAGGATCGTCAAAAACACTGGTGCAAACGTCACTGCTGTAGGCGGAATGTGGGTGTTGAAGTTTCAATTCATCACAGACCAAACTGATACAGTTGAATGTAGGGTTTCATCGACAAAAGTTGTGGATTTTGAGATATTTGTAGGTTTTCACTTTGTATATTTTGGATATATTACTGTGAGTGCATTATTATATTGAACTGTGTTGTGACTAATCCTTTGTTTGACATGTTTCTGCAATCTCTGGGCCACAAAACGTGAGGGTGTGGTAATTCTAGCGGGTAGAAGCAGTACATTTTGGCAGACACAGAAAGGGTACTATTAATGTAGGTGCAGGAATTTGAAAATCTGCTTCTTCTGGATTCAGCTGCCATTCTTCTTTGACGTATTTAGCCAGATGACTACTGACTTCTTCTCTGAATAGATTCATGAGAGGTTTGCTCAAAATTTTTTCCTCTATGTTTACATTCTGTGCTTATTAGCATAAGTATTTTACGATTTTGGGATTATTTTGTCTTCAATTCAAAGTTGCAATATTATGTTATCTAGATTTGTAGTCTAGTAATTTTAGAATATTTTCCAACACTAAAAAATCAAGGATTTGATTCCTGATAGAACAATTAACACAGAGAACAGTTATTGAATTGGCAATGAAATCAGTAAAGCTGAAACTTTCACCCAAGATTTTTTACTGAATGTTTGTTTCCTACTTTGCTTACATGTAAATTTTTAACTTCGTCCAATGGGTCCACTCCAGCTATCTGGGGTTCATAACGAGAACTGTAAATTATTGGTGATTAATATGACACTCATAATAGGAATTGTGCATGAACTAAGCCTTTCTTTTTGTTTAAATGAAAACACCAAAAAGCTGTGATTCATGCCAAGCTGTCAAGAATGAGCATAGATGGTCTGAAGAGTCCAAATGTAAGCAGCAAGTATTTTAAGTAACAAAACACAATTTACATTCTCTTTCTCCAAATTTATGATATCTATGATGCTTTGTCTTCTTCAATTGATTGCGTCGTCAAGACGCCAGAAGAGAGTGCTCACTGAACTGAAATGGGTAACTTGTGCAATAAAACACAACCCACTTTATGTTCTGGAACCAGTATATATGTTTAGGATAAAACCAATATATGCGTTAAAATTCTTTTGCATATCTCTTTAATGTTAATTTTAGAACTTCCACGAAGTGCCTCAAAATATTTTTGTTAGGGGTATAAATGAGCCAATCTAATTATGAGCAGTTTAATATTTCACCAATTACTCATACCACTTCTAATAAATCATACTAATTTTTTTTAGAATACTAAATAAGATTGAGTACTTTTTTATCAATGGTAATTAATAAATAAATTTGTATCTTGATTAATTTTATAATAGCACAAAATGTTGAACGGAGCATTAAGTTTTTCTTTTTTTTTTTTGACGAATAACGGAGTATTATAATTAAGTTGTATGCATAAATAGTACTAATTCTTTTTATGATATAAAGTCAAGAGATTTCGTGTAAAAAATAAGCTTCATTTTTTGGCAACCTTTATTGTTCGAAGCGCATTATTAGATTAGTTTTGTTCGACTTGGAGTGCTGGGTTTCAAAGACATGCATAGAAGAGTTTGAAAATATGTTCTGGAAAGAAACTAATGAAACTGCAAAGCGGAAAACATTATCATGCATTGATTCTGCCAACTAGTTGTAATGTTTAACCTTATATAAATGTTTAGCTCGGGATCGAAAATAGGATAGACTATTGTAGAGAGATTTTAACAACTTTAGGGAATGTTCAAGTTGAATTTTTTCACTAATCTTTGAATTATGCAGATCATAATTTGCTACAATGGCCTAACTCTTTTCTCAGGTCAATTTATTTGGGATTACTTCTCCTTCAGATTGTATTCTTGTCTGTTTTGCAGATAATTTGCAGTAAGGAGAATTTCTTGATTGCGGTCAAAGATGGAATAAAAAAATTACTTAGGTTATGTCAAGAGAATGTTGCTATAATTAAATTTCTAGTCTGGTTTATCAATTTGAGCTTTTAAGCTAAATAGTTCATAATATGATATTAGAATAATTTATTGTCAAATGATCTGAGTTCAATTCCTACTACCTCAGTTTTAATCAATTAAGTAAATTGAACAAATGGAAGCTCGAGTCTATATTGCTTCGCACGGAAGAAAAAGAAAGATAATCAATTACAAACATAAGAAGATATCTTCTGCAAAATAAGGGGAAAAAATTAAAGCAGCTGGTCGACATGAACTCGTTATGAAATAAGTTAAATTTGAAAAGACGGATTTTGTTTCTCACTTTTGTTGAAAGGTGGAAGAAAAAGTAGGTAAACAAAGTAGGCGTATAGACTTTAAGATATTTGAAGCTAAATGGCTGAGATAATTCAGTAATTACTTGATGAATATTCAATCAAGTTTCCTGTGAAATAGGGGTTAAAAGGAGTGATCCACACAGTGCCCACAACAGGAATGACCGACACGTAAAATCAATTAATATTATATTAATTATGATGTTTCTATCATCATTTCTTTTCAGAATGAAGCCGAATTTAGTACTTGACAAGTGCATAACATTAACATCATCCTATTATTTCTTCAACCTCGTAATCGAAAGCCGCCTTTGTTCAAAAGAATTTTTGCAGGCCGACGTGCAAATTGAGGGTGTTCAAGTCTTACGTATGTACATGTATATGGTCCTGCTAGCCAGCTTGATCGCTCTTCGAGCCATAAATTTATAATGACCAAAATTAAAAGTCAAAGTGATCACATTTTCTTCAAATAATCTTCATTGGCGAGTCTTGTCCAAATGTAACTACTTTAATGGGTGGAAAATTTGTTGAACGTTATGCATCTACAACTTGATAAATATGAGATAACTACTGACCGATACAACGTTGGTTTAATGATCAGTATATTATTTTTTGGTGAATTATTTGTCAAAAGATTATAATTCAAATTATAGAAAAAATACTAATTAGTAGAGAAGAGACAATTAGACTATGTTTAGTTTAGAAAATAGTTTTCTATTTTTTATTTTTTGTTTTATTTTTATTTTCTAAAAATTAAAAATGTCTAGAAAATATGTTTACTAATCAAAAACCTTTTTTTGAACAAAATTTTCATTTTCTCACTTCTTTTTTTTTTAAAAAAATTTTTAAAAAATAATGAAACATTTTTTCAACTAAATAACCCGTTAATCTTTTAATCTTCAAAGTGGTTACCTGCGTTTTGTTAAATAAGTGCATAGTGCCCTAGGTTTCAGTTGGTGATGTATCATTCTACTGTCCTTCATGACCGGTTGCTATTTACGTGAACTTTCAAATCACTATAGCATTAGCACCTGAAGCTATCATATACATTGGTGAACTATATACATCACAACCAAATTACTGTATTTGATTTTAATGTACGTTATATGAAACTGAGACCTCAACTGATGTCATCGGTACATAAAAGTTAAAAGAGTTTTTAATTCCTATATCTGCACTTAAAAGAGTTGGTCCACTCATAATTATCTAGTTATACTATACTGGCTACGTGCAGGAAAAAAAAAAAGAAAAAGAAGAAGAGAGATGATAAGAATACGTTTTAGTTCTTTTTAATTTAAATAATGAAATAATTTTTTTAGTTGGAACCACTCGATATTAAATACTTTTAGAATCCAACAAATCCGAATTCGAAACCATGGAGTAGAACCCATATGTGTGGTTAAGTTTTGAATATGATGTGTGTTTGGAGAGCAATCATATGTTAAATTGAACGAAACTTTTCAGAGTGGTTTGCGGTTTTCCTTTAGCAGCCGACTGAAAACCTTTGTCTACCAAAACAAAGAGGTAACATGGCATGAAAAAGACAGTCTGTGAAACGTGGAAAAGGTTGGTGTTCAAATCATCTCCAAAAGAGGGATGATTGAGGAGAGATTATGTATTGGAAAGGGATACAATATATGATCCTGGAAGGATTATTGAAAAGGTAAGACAAAATCAATTAAATCAATATCCAACTAAGAGATTCTGGTGGTTATATGGATTATGAAATTGGACAGGTTCACTTCACTTGGTGAGTTGGTTTTAGACTGTTGGAATTGCGGCTAGGTAGGATATTAAAAAATAAAGTCCAATAGTAAAATATTGGTCAAGAAGGAATATTCACCAATATAATCATAACATTTTCGTTCACCTTTTTTTTAAAGAAAAGAATAAGCATCATAAATATTTATTCAAAGGGAAGCCAAGTTATCTTATTGCAACTTGCCATTAAAGAAAACTTATTTTTGTTTCAGCTCTTTTGGGCCTCTATTTGAAGTTGATGAAAAGTGGAAATCGTCATGCATGACGAACGATTATGAAATCCACTTCCTCATCATCCACATTCAGTTCAGAGTTTAACTTAATTTTCTTTAGAAAAGGGCGAGATGGCGGACGGCAGTCCTATAAAGATTCTTTAACGGTGTAGCGTCGGCACTTCCTTTATATAGTCCGTTTTCTTTTATCAAATCTTCTAATGTGGTCAAAGAGAGGGACGTGGCATGCCCATAAAGAAACAAATATTTAAATTTGAACTAATAAGAATATTATAAATAAGTAATTAAAATATGAAATATAATACAAATACAATATTACTTTCTTCAGCTTTGATTAATGTTTTGGTTTCAAAATGTACCATTAACAAATAATGATTGACAAATAGTACTATTGATAGATGTGCACTTTTTATAAATATGAGAAATTGTTTTGTAGTTTGATGGATAATTTTAATAGAAGAAAAAACAAATCTATAATTTTTCTTAAGCTGTGTTTTGAGGGAATATTATCATTGGCGGTGCCTGATGGAGACATGGGATGTCCAGCAAAACGATTTTCATTATTTATAACATATATATTTCTATTACAAAAAATTTATAGTAAACTATAATTGATGACCACACATTTAATAAAAAATATTAGAAATACTTGTTATTATCATATATAGTAGTAATAAATTTTATTTAATTTTCTCCATGAAAAGATATATAATTTTAATTGTGATATTTTTAATTACATTACAAGTCTTAAAAACAATTCAAGTACCCTACAAAATCATCTAAATAAGAACAAAGTACTTTGTATCTATTTACTCTAGAATATAAGTATCCTAAACTCTCCAAGATAATGCATATCCTTGCCAAGAAAATTTTCTTGAATATCTTTTTTCAAATAAAATAAATTCATTGATCTTTTAAAAAATTGCTTAAGACTATATGAAAAAACTCATCTGTGATAATTAATTACACTCATATAAATGTTTTAATTTGTCATCATGCATATATTATTCTTCTAGTTTGGCCACCTCAAGAATCAACTTCAATTTTTTCCATTGAATATTGTGACTCTAAAATGCAGTTTTACAATCTTAACGTAGTTTTAACATTACTGCTAAATAAACATTTAATGAGTATCAATATTTTGAATATTGTTTACCACCATCGTTTCGTATATTCCTATATATATTGTTAAGTTGGACATAAATCAACAATAATTTTGAGCCAAAGTTACATATGCACTCACATATTTTAGGGCATATATCATTAATTTTTAGAAACTCAGAAATAAAAGATATAGCGGATGATGAGAGTATGAACAGTTATAAAATTCATTGAGTTTGAAGTTTATTAATACTAAAACTAAATTTAACATTATATGAACTAAAGAAATCATATACTGGTTTAACAAATAAACAGTATAATTAGTAAGTTTAAGTTACCTACCTCAGTTTCAGCGGAAGATAACAAAGGACAAGATCTGATGTTGGTCTCACGAGCAAATCGTGGGTAAATTGTCGACGAAAGTGCTGAATTTTCACAGTAAAAATAGCTCAAGTGATTTGTGCAGGACTCAATGGGGTGAAGAGGTGTTGGCCTCTCTCTCCCATTGAGAGGATTTTCCTCTCTTCTCCCTTTTTTTTGTGTGTGTTGGAATGAATGGAATAAGAAGAGGAAGAAGAAGACTTCTTATAAGGCACTAAATGGGCTCGTGGGTTTAATTGGCTTTGCTCATGGGCTCATCTAATTTTTAAATAATTGGGCTTGTCAATTAGTCTCGGTCTATCGTCTCGGTTCACACCTTGATCGAACGAATTCGGTTTATCTATCATGAGCGAACTACTTTTTCCAACATAAACCAACAGTCAATAATTTAATTTCTGATATGGACAACTAAAATGAGTTATAAAAAAAATGGTCTAATACATGTAAGTTCTTAATATAGAAGTCAAATTACTGCACATGCAATAGGATAATTGAGAAGCTGAAAATATCTTTGCTGCTCCAGAATATATAGGCTTTAACTCACATCCATACATATCAGTCGTGAACACGGTGGATTTTGGACCACACTTATTACGGCTCCTCAGTCGCTTGCCTACTTGGTATGGCCCATGATCCAAACCCTTCGGTTTAAACATCATTATGGATGAAATAAAAACAAATAAAGAGGAAATATTTAAAAAAAAAAAGAAAACAGAAAAATAAGGGAGACCAAAAAGTCACATTCAGGTCGGAATTCAAAGCCTATAAGGGAATAGAATAGCAAGTTATAGGCCCCCATAATCAGGTGGTCACTAGCATGGCCCACCATGACACGTGTTGTGTGTTTGGATGGCAAGAAAATATGGGTAAGGGTGTAATCGAGCCGAGTTGAGCCGAGATTTGGAGTGTTCAAACTTGACTCAACTAAAATTTTTCGAGTTTGAGTTTAAACTCGAACTCTTCCTTGAGTTTAAAATCTTATTCAAACTCGGTTTGTTATAAGACTTACTAGCTCACGAGTTTGTTCGCGAGCTTTTCGAGCTCGACTCAACAAATATTCAAATAAAATCATAAACGAGATTTTAAATTCAAATTTGACAAAAGTTCTAAAAATAATACATTTAAGTTTAGATTTGTTCAATAAAATCATGTTGAGCATGCAGTTGAACAAAAAACTATTAGAAGTTTCAATTTATTTCACAAATTTAACATAATATTAGACTTTATATGAGTATATTTATACTTTTATAGACATGGTCGATTAATAAAATGTTACACTTTTGTTGATGTAACTCAAATATTAAATAATATTTCAAACATATTTTTTTTTATAATTTAGTTTAAAACATATGTAAACATATATACATTTTATATATACATATACACATGTATATATATAAACGAGCCTATAATCGAGTTTGTTCATAAACATTGTTCATGAACATATAAACGAACCTGTTTGCAAATTTTTCGAGTCGAATTTTTGAGTGTTCAAATTTGACTCGTCTATTAATTCGAACTTAAAATTTTATTTAACCTTAGCTTATTTATGAATGGGCCCAATCATAAATAAATTTTTATTAAATCGAATACCGTATAACTTATGAGCAATTCGGTTCATTTATAACCTTAAATATGGATAAGTTTGAAAGAGTCAGTGAGTCAGTAGTGAGTCGCTGTACGAACACGGAATTAGAAATGGAGAGGAAATCCAATATCCAAGCTGACATGAAGGAAAAATTTGCCGTACGTACTCAATGATGGAAACAGTCACAGTTTCCTCCCCAATTCCTATGCCTTTGGGGCGGGTGGGAGGAGATTTGATCTTGTGGGGCCCACTTGGGAGTTGTAAGCACGTGATCCACGCGTTTCCAAGGAAGGGGAATCCACCGCCCCTCACGTAGCAACTGGATTTGGCAGTTAGATTAACTGTGAACCGTGTGTTTGGAAACTGTGTGACGTCACCTTGAAAAGCTCCCTTTCTTTCTGTGTGCCACTTCATCTCTTGCCCACAGCCCACCCTTATGGTTTCCTCCCCCTGCCCCTCTTCATTCATTAATCCAACCTTCCTCGAACTCATCGCCCATTTTTCGCCCCTTCTTTGTGTACTAACAGTGATGTAATTTCATAAAACCAGTCAGTTTTAGGAGATGATTGACTTGATTCAGGGACGAAATTTTAAAGAATTTAGAATTATATTAAAACATAGATTTATAGGTTAGATTTTCGATTTAAATCTTTTGAGTAACTATTATATAAAAAAAATTAGATTAATTTTGTGAAAGACTAATTAGGAGATGTCTTCACACTTGTTTTAGAATTTTTACCATTATCTTTTTTATTTTCTAAAATTTGAATCAGTAATAAGAATTTGATTCGATTAAGAAAAAAAGTAAAAGTTAAGTTATTAATAATAAATTAATGCTAAAAGATGTGGGTGCTGAGTTGGAAGATGTAGGTGAGACGAAGAAGAAGCGGATGCTTCGTGGTGGGCAGTCCGTTGAATGGGAAACAGAAAAAACTGAAAGAGACGAATTGAAACCGACCCCTTTGACTCAGGCAGCCACACATTCATCTCTCCTTAACGCCAAACTCATGTACTACTCCATCAAGTATAAACTAAAGTGGATAGATATCTTACAATTAGGTACGATATTACATAAGCAAAACAGTCAAACCATCCGCGTGTCATTCTAGAGTAGGATGCCCACTTTCTTTTGCCTTACGGTAAGCGACAGCTCAGCCCGGTACAGAAACCCACCACACAGCCTGGCGCCTTATCACCCAACCGTGTTCATTTCGCGCCTACCTTGAAACGCAAACTCCCATATCTCCATAACATATATAAACCTCTTCCACTGCTCTTTTCACATGCATCCTCCAATCTTTTATTCACTCTCACTACTACTACACTCACTCCCAACTGCAAAATCAAGAATTGGATTCAAGAAACCACAAAAGAAAATCAAGAATTCAAGAAATGGATGTTTTCACTCACTTCTCTGATCCACACCCTTACGCCTCTGATTTCTGGTGGTCGCTGGATTTTGCTCCTGCTGGTTCTCCCATGTCCGATAGTAGTACTAGCGCTGCTCGCTCCAATTTCTCTGACGAGGATATCATGTTGGCTTCGAGGAATCCCAAGAAACGTGCTGGCAGGAAGAAGTTCCGGGAGACACGTCACCCCGTGTACCGCGGCGTGCGGCGGAGGAATTCTGGGAAGTGGGTTTGTGAGGTTAGAGAGCCGAATAAGAAGTCTAGGATTTGGCTGGGGACGTTTCCCACTGCGGAGATGGCAGCGCGGGCACATGACGTGGCGGCGTTGGCGTTGAGGGGTCGTTCTGCTTGTTTGAATTTTGCCGACTCTGCTTGGCGGTTACCAGCTCCGGCGTCGGCGGATGCTAAGGATATACAGAAGACGGCTGCGGAGGCTGCCGAGGCCTTCCGGCCGCTTGATCAGTGCGATGGAGTTGACGAGGAGGAGTTAAAGAGGGGGGAAGAGGAGAAGGGAACAACGGCGGGGAAGGCGGAGGAAGACGTGTTTTATATGGACGAAGAGGTGGTTTTTGGAATGCCCGGATTGCTGGATGACATGGCAAAAGCAATGCTAATTCCACCGCCGCAGTGTGTGGGAGACAGTGGGTGTGACGTGGAAACTGAAGCTGACGTGTCATTGTGGAGCTATTCTATCTGATTTTACTTGGTACCAAATATTTCCTGAAAAAGAAAAGTACCAACCAAAAAAATAAAAAAAGAAAAAGAAAGAAAAGTTATGGCACCCAATATTTAGGTAGTTATACAGGTTGGTGTACTCTCGGATGGGTAAGCATTAGGTTAGATTATTGTGAGGAAAAAAAAGTAGAAATGCAGAATGGAAAATTATCCGTAGCTGATATTTTTTAATTCTACGGATGAAGTTGCGGTAAGAAATTTTGTTTTCTTCAGTCCTTTTTTGATTCTCTGTCGGAACTGTTTGATATGAGAGTGTAAATTGTTTGTTTTTTTTTGGCGAGAGAAAGACAATCTTTTGCCTATGTTTCAAATAAATGTCCGAAAAGATAAAAGGGTCATGTAAAATTTCATGTGCTCTTTGTTAATGAACAAGTTGATTTTGCATATATTCATTGCGTTATTATATTAAACTAGACGTATACTTGTGCTTGTGAGGAACTTTCAATTTCAACAAATAGAATCTACTTAGTAAAACATACAAGTAAATGGGAAAATTGAGTTCAAGCTACAAAAATCTTTTTTCTATTGAATTAGTATATTAATACTTTGGAGAGACTTGTAAGCATAAAATCAAATCTATTTGATATTCTGAGAACTCATCGACCAGTTATGTGAACAATATTTATGCATTTCCACGTCCAATTTTTTGACACCATATCAGTATCGGTTGATAATCATATGGAGGGTAGTGTTGTTGGTATCCATTAGAGGGAATAGATTCCATAAGACAATTAGCAAAACAAATAACAGGCCACCACAATCTTTCCTTGTCCCTGGTTGGACAATATATAGTTCTCGACCTCTCCAAAGCAGATCTTTGCTCATTAGGTAGTTATGCCTGTGCCATGATTCATTTTAAATAAACTTATTAGTATGCCTCAGTCACTGAGCAAAGTGTGCATAACTACATGATATCTACTCAACTCATACACACAACAGAATAGAACGTAGCCTAACTGGCATAACTTGTGTTTCGCACCATTTTACCAAAATGCCCTCAACATTACGCATTTTATTATTTTTATTTCTTTCTTTAGCTTATTTTTCTTTTCTTTTACAGAGACAATTATTTTTAAAAAATTGACAATTTTATTAATTTCAGTAAGATCCAATAAAAATGGGTTTTGATCTTTGATCGATGGTTGCAACGTTGTGGTTCTCTTTGATGGACTGCAACTTGTGAGGGAAACTGAAGGAGAGAGAGCAAAAGCCTTTGCTGTTACTCGGCAGCAACATTAAATAATCCTTTACAATTTAATTGACAACCCCGCAGTAACGTTTTGGAAAAACAAAATACGAAGAGACTCTTGTACAAATCAATACTCTCCACTGGATTTAATCTTTTTACCATCTCTGTTGATGATTCTGTGCAGATGACATCTAAGAGAAACAGAAGTAGCAATAAATATTTTAAAAAAAGGCAAAAATAAAATGTAACTTACTTGCGACATTATGGACTGGATGAACGATTAATAGAGTGCAGACATAAGAGCAGTTGCTAGAAAGAAGGCGAGGCACGTCCGAGTTGGGTGGTAGTTTGCATTTAATCACTGATGTGTGGATGAGATGTTGAAACCTGCACTTGTTTGTGATTTTGATTGTTGGATTGGATCTCAGTTTTGCCAAGCCTGACATGTTCACTTTGTCCATCCCGAGCCTCAGTTTTTTGATGACTTGCTCATTGGAATGAGGTTACTCTTCCAACAACATTTAGTTCTGGTGGCCCAAAGATAATAAATCGATTTGTCCTGTTTCTGGAAAAATTGATAATCTATAACAAACAGAATCGAATGAAACCATGATAAGTATAGCTATTAGCAACTTGATTCCTGTTATTTGATAAATAATGTCAAGCCACAACCTAATGGCTACAAAGCATAATTTACAAGAAACTGTTTAAATATTTGCTTAGATAAGAAAGAAAGCAGCACTCTAAAAATTTGAGTTTCAATACAGAACGTATACCAGTTTCTGTTTGAAATAATGGAATCATCACCAAAAAGAAATGGGAAGCAAAGAGACCAACCATGGTAAGCATTTCGAAATAAACGCTAACACAAGGGAAAAAACTGAAGCTTTCCAATTTCTCATCAGAGTGCCAAGTGCTATGTGCCTGAAATTATCCGCGCACTGCAAGATTTGGAAGACAAAAATGTTACTTTGCTTTCTTCAGAAGACTTGATGTTCTAAACTCAGCGTCGTCCCTCACAAAGCTCCACCAAAGATACGTAAGGGGGATAGTAGCGCCATGCCAAAGAGCACGAGCATCCACAAATCCTCGGTATGGGGGGAAGTCATATATTTCCAAGAGGGAAGCAAGACCTCCTACCACTAAAACCACCCACAACTTCCATCGAGATGGATGGTGGGTAACGCCAGCCCACATTGCCCAAATGAGAAGCTGAGCCATACCCATTGCGACACAAACTTTCATGTTTAGCCCTGCAAAATTGTGATCATGTTAAGACAGAATACCTAAAGAACGTCATACAGTCCCATATCAAACCACATCTATCTCAAACATCCTCTACCATGCTGCGTATAGTAATCAACTAATTTTAAATCAAAAGAAAACGGCATTTCACAGTTTAAAATTCAGCTTAACAGGACCATATGAAAGTCTTGGGTTTGATAAGAGTAATGGAAATGGTTATCAATATATTTAGGAAGAAGGTGCAACATGGTGGAAAATAAAATCCATGATTCTTCATAACGTTGAAACTACACTGCCATATTGGAAAAAAAAAAAAGAACAAGGTCCCTTTCCTGTGTGACAGAAATCTCACAATCGAAAAGGCTAGGCCTTAACGTTAATCTGATTGGGCATTCCTACACATAGCTGAGATAAACATCTGCTTCAGATCAGACTGTTACTACTTATGCAATCTATGATCCACAGTCATAAAGAGATGACTAACAAAAAGATCAATTAGCCACTAGGTTTGACACGTAAGGATTGACTACAATGTAACATGCAATTCAGAGAAGAAATTACCGTAGTTAAACTTATAGAAGTTCAAGTACAATATATGTGTCGTGACAAAGGCAACAATTGGGGCAGCAACCATGACCCTGGCAGCCTCATCTTTCACACTAAAAGCTCGGACTATTGCCAAAATAAGAGCAAACCCAATTAATGCCACAGCGGATGAGTAATCAAGTTTCTCTGTCAGCTCCACATCTCTGCAATTAATAAAGAGGAAAATTAGATGGAGAATTCAGAATTACAAATTTAGAATTACAAATTTGTAACAGAACTATAAAAAATACAGTCCTGAACACATTTCCATAAAGTCGAGAGTGGTCATTATTAAATGCCCATATAATTCATTTCCTGTATGTGTACCCATTATTCCTTTAAAGACATGAAAAGAGAAACACACAATATCATATTCTATGTATAATCGCCATCTGCAATGTCAATAATAGCAGAATTTACTATTGTTCGAAAGCTTCCTCAATAATATGATCTTTTTTCCTTCCATAAAAGCATCAAAGAGTTTTCACATTGTATGATGACTAAGAACCTTTGGATGACAAGTAAAACATGCAGAATGAGAATTTTCTTCCAATTCAAAATTTACTCAAATACTTGTACTCTCAATTACTCAAATATTTTGGTATTAAAGAAGCAAACATCAATCATAAACAACAATTTCTAACAATTAAAGTGCTTGCTCAACTATTTCTAGCGACCAGAAGAGCTTACCGACTGTGGAAAACAGCACACCAAAACCAGGAGTTCATTGATAGGATCCCATATATATGCCACAAACCAGTATACTCATAGTATGTCTTCTTGTTTGTTCTCACTGGCAACTTGTAGTATACAAGGATAAAAAATGAAACCCAACCATGAAACTGGATGGCAAGATTGAGTGCAGAGAATGCAACAGATGCAGGTTCCTGGTCATAAATAAGTTCGATTTTAACAGTAAATCACATATGAAGTAAAAGCCACTAGCAGGGTCCTAAAAAGTACCTGGATGCCATAAACTCGTTGAAACACCCATTTTCCATGATATTTGACGGGTACATGACCAAGTTTCTCTCTCTCTGCCTCCCTGGAAATCATACAATGGTATCGACAGTCACTACGACAGTCCCATTGTTTCCACTGCAGATAAAGTGGTTCTTGCAGATACCACGGCCCATCTACTGGTTGTCCATCAGCCAAAATCTTGCAGTGTTGGAAGCATTTTTCTCCCACACACCCAGTTTTCTCACACTGCTCCACACAAGCTCTGATAAACAAGTGACCATTATACTAATAACTATAATCAATTATACAGTTAACAAAGTTAAACAGCTCAGAAAATCAAAAGGGGGGCAGATTGGCATTATCAATCCACCAAAAATGTTAAGTTATTAGTTCCTCTAACCAAACATTTAAACATTCCAGGGTGTAATTTTATCACAAAGGACATGGCCTCTAAAACCATTTGGCTAAGCAATCTACCAGAATCACTTCCTCGTTATAGAGCCATGCCAAAGATCAATTCCACAGAAGTAAGGCTTCTCAAATAGAGAAGGATCCACTAAAATCCTGCAATTGCAAAGAAAAAAAATTCCCTTTCGAGTGCTTCGCGAAAGGATCATTCAATTACCAAATTCAGAAGCACAAAGATTACAAAAAGGAAAAAAACTTCCACCTAAACTCACCACCACAGTTCACAGACTAACCAAACCGGACATAATTTAAACGTTATTGAACACAATTCATGCAACTTCAATTCAATACACCACTGATTTTTATCCACAATATTGCGGATGAATACTACTGCAAAACAACAGACCAAATTACTAATCATATCTAACCTGTCCCGCACTCAGAACTTCATAATGATTTATGCTAAAGAAAAGGAGTCGTCTTTCCTACCCAATCATAATTAAAACAAGAAGATTCCAAACAACAAAAATAATTGAACTGACCCAACTAAGGCATCAAAGTTCGAAACACAAAATCCAAAGAGAAGAGTTACTTGTAAATCGGATCAGTATCCCCAGCACTGGCGTCAAGTCCACGCAAGAGACAGAAAAAAGAAACGCAAACCGCAATCCAATCACTCCGGCCCATGTATTTCATTCAATTTACACAAAGTCAACTCAGCAAACCAGAATCAGAACCACGAAAAAAGTCCTCGACTTTTCTAAAAAATCAGCGGCTCACAATCGATACATCCTCGACTCAAATCCATGTAGTATATCGCACAAGATTGAATTACAAAGTGGAATCCGAAGCAATCGGCTCCTGTAGAGTCAAAACCAGCGAAGGAGAGATGAGTGAGTGAAGGAGGTAGCTACGGAATTCGATGACTTCCGAGCCAGTTGCTTTGATGGAGCTTCGACCAGAATCTCGTGAATCACCTCATCTCTCCAAAAGGCACGTGTATCTTCTATTTCTTCCCTTTTTTTTTTTTACCAAATTGCCGCTACATATTCTTTTCCATTATTGCCTTCCAAACGGCGCCGTTCCGTAAGCGAGTACCGAAAGTGTTTCCCGGACAATTTTCGGACACACAGGCCAGGCTGTTATCTCCTCCGAATCACTCGCTTTCTAGCTCAAGCAGTCCATGGCATCTACGTCTCGCCCGCTTCTCCTCCAATCCAATACGACGCGCTCTCCACCTCCACGGGTTCACGCGCGTGCCAAATGTAAACTCCAACCGACTCTTCCTCCTCTTCGCCAATCACACAATTTCCAGCCTCGGAAACTCAACATCACTACTACAATCCCCTGCGCTTACGTCACCGGACCGCCCTCTGATGCCACGTTGAGCGAGACTGAAGGCAAGGAGTCTTGGAGCGAGGAGAAGCAGGAGGAGGAGTCGCCGAAGCTGATTAGTTGGGGACTGCTATGGAGTTTGTTGCTTCAACATAAACTCAGGCTTGGTGTTTCGATTCTCACGCTCCTTGGTTGCACCACTTGTACTCTCTCAATGCCTATATTTTCCGGTACGCTTTAACTACTGAGTAACTAGCTAGTAACGTGTTTGATTT
>CAODLS010382997.1:0-16437 GCA_948243855.1 Flueggea neowawraea
CATGGCATACCCAATCATACCCATACTTGTCACTCATTACAAATAACATTAGGAGTATGTCAAAGTATATGAGAAATCACCCAAGAATCCATAGTGATTTCAGGTCGAGGGATTCTAGGATAAGCGTTGTATGAGAAATACTTATGACATTTCAACCATATAATATTCTCATTAGCGGATCGATCCAAAACAATGTTCTCCAACGTGTTCTGTGTTCTCTGATTGATGTCTCATATCCTATGACCAGTAAAACATGATCATCTCACAGAGTACATACTAGTCTTGGTTTATTGTCACTCCCATGACAATAACCGACTAGGGATATTTTGAATAGTATTCTTTTATGCTTCAAGTTTTACTATCCAAATCACATATTTGATAACTCAAGCAAAATCACTATTTATGAATGTTTTATCAAATTAAACATGCACATGAATAATAATGAGATAAACCAATGCCTCATAATATATATAATATAAAATATAATCTAGATACAATGTATTAGGGCTAGGGCTTACACTAACAATTTTAGAACTGAGTAATCGTCTACATGCGTAGTATGTTGATAACGAGCGCTAAAAACATTAGTCTATGAAGATTTTCATGCGTTATTTGTCATTTACGAACGTATAAGTGGAAATTTTGACAGTGGCTTGGGATATCAAATGCGTGTGTGTTTGATGAATATCACACACTTTTAACAATAGCTTGTGAAGATTTACACACGTTAATCATCACCTATGGACGTTGTTGATGGCTGGTGTAGATGGATAACTTGGGCAGTGGTTATTAAAAAGCATCTATGTTTGTTGAAGCCTCAACAACACGCTCTAATGACAATCGTAGTGTCTACGTCCATTATTCACTAATTCTGCACCTTAATGCGAAAAGGCCATCTTTGGCAACACACCTAAATGATCTTTTAACGTCAATAAAAATTCTCCAACAACATGCGTTAGCGTCCATTTATGCACCTTAATGACTGATCCCTAATACTTGGAGAATTTTCAGTAAATCAATAGCGTCGCTGATACTCGGATAATTTTCCCACCGTTCAACTACGTACGTTAAAGACCAATAGTGCACCTTGTTAAATGACACCTAAATTCCTGTAGCTATGCCTTATCAAGTCCGCGCGCTATTCACCATCTACGCATTTAGAGCTTTTAATGAAAAAATTCCAGAGAGCTTCAAACTGATCTACGCCCCTTGTACAATCCATAAGGCGCTTTGATGCCTAAAATACCTTAACCAACCTGAACCTTTTCTCAAATAATGTGCATAGATAATTAATTAACATACCTTATTTCCTCTGAACCAACACTTAACTCAATTTCCATCCTCAATTTGACCTTATGTTGCATATTGATCACTTTGATGTATTTATGAATGAATGAACATGAGCAGAAAATTCACCAAACATACAATCAAAATTCATTTAAATCGCACATACAAATACGCCTTCTAATTGAAACAAAGAAGTTTTCATCAAGAGGTTTTGTAAAAATATCAGTAAGTTGATCAGTAGTTGGAACAAATTCTAATTCAATGTCACCCTTGATAACATGATCTCTAATGAAATGATGTTTTATATCAATGTGCTTAGTCCTAGAATGCTGAATTAGATTTTTGGAAATGTTAATAGCATTAGTGTTGTCACACTTTATTGGAACTTTTGAAAATACAATTTCAAAGTCTAAAAGTTGTTGCTTGATTCACAAAATTTGTGCTACACAACTATCAGCTGCTACATATTTAGATTCAGCAGTGGATAATGCAACACAATGTTTTTTCTTTGAGAATAAAGACATTAGTGAGTTACCCAAGAATTTACAAGTACCTAATGTGCTTTTCCTATCAAATTGGCTTCCTGTATGATCAACATTACTATAGCCAACAAGATCAAAACAATTATCTTTTGGGTACCATAATCCAACATTCTTGGTCCCAATCAAATAGCGAAAAATCCTTTTGACAGCTGTAATATGAGACTATATAGAACATGACTGAAATATAGCACAAAGACATACGCTAAATATGATATCCGGTATACTTGCAGTAAGGTAAAGTAATGATCCGATCATACCTTGATAAAGCTTTTCACTAACTACTTTTCCTTGCTCATCTTTGGTGAGTTTGGTGGTTGAACTCATAGAAGTCACAACAGGCTTGGCATTCTCCATACCATACTTATTGTCCTTGATATGTTTTCTTTGGTTGATGAATATGCCATCATTTGCTTGCTTAATTTGCAATCTGAGAAAGTGGCTAAGCTCTCTTATCATGCTCATTTCAAATTCCTTTTGCATCAGCTTACAGAACCCAACACACAAAGATTCATTAGTAGCGCCAAAAATTATATCATCAACATATATTTGTACTAAAAGTAAATCATCACCTTTGGTCTTGACAAATAATGTGTTGTCAACTTTACCTCTTTGGAAACCATTGCCTAAGAGATATTTACTTAATCTCTCATACTAGACTCTAGGTGCTTGCTTTAAACCATAAAGAGCTTTCTTCAACTTGTAGACATGATTCGAATGATGTGGATCTTCAAAACACGAGGGCCTACTTTACATACACTTCTTCTTTGATGAAACCATTCAAAAATGCACTCTTTACATCCATTTGAAATAGCTTGAAGTCCTTAAAGCATGCATATGCACAAAGAATTCTGATTGATTCAAGTCTTGCAACCAGTGCAAAGGATTCGTCAAACTCTATGCCTTTTTCTTGAATATATCCTTGAGCCACAATTTTGGATTTGTTTGTGACCACTTCTCGTTCTTCAGTTTCCTTGTTTCTAAAAACCCATTTTGTTCCAATCACCATAACTCCATCTGGTCCTGGTACTAACTCCCATACGTGGTTCCTTTCAAATTGGTTTAGCTCAGCTTATATTGATAGAACTCAATACTCATTTTCTAAAACCTCATCAACCTTCTTAGGTACCACTTGTGATAGAAATGCACAATTTGCATATTGTTTTAGAGCAACACTAGTAGTAACTCCTTTTGATGTATCTCAAATGATGAGATCTTTTGGATATGACTTATGATATTTCCACTCTTTAGGCAATTCCTTTTGCTCTACATCCTTGGATTCTTCTTGATTTTTCTTGGATTCATCATTTTCATCTTCATTAATGTTCAAATTCTTCATTCTGTCTCCAATACCTGGATTGCAATCATCATTACCCAAACTTCTAGCAATAAAATTGTTAGTTTAATCAAAAATCATATGGATTGAATCTTTTACCTTCTCTAGCCTTTTGTTGTAAACCCTATAAGCTTTGCTTAAGGATGAATAACCAAGAAAAATGCCCTCATCAGATTTTGGATCAAACTTTCCTAAGGCTTCTTTTCCATTGTTGTGAACATAACATTTGCATCCAAATGCATGAAAGTATGAGATGTTAGGGTGTCTTCCTTTCCATAACTCATAATGAGTCTTTTTGAGAATGGATCAGATATATGCCCTATTCACTCTATAGCATGCGGTGTTAACCGCCTCAGCCCAAAAGTACTTGGGGAGGTTGTTCTCACTAAGTAAGGTCCTTGCCATTTCTTATAAAGTCCTATTCTTTCTTTCAACAACACCATTCTATTGTGGGTCCTTCGAGCAGAAAATTATGAAAAATAATATGCTCCTCACAATAGGATTCAAATGGCTCACATGTAAACTCACCTACTCTACCACTTCTAATGGAAGTAATAGCATATCCTTTTTCATTTTGGACCTTTTTGCTATATGTCATGAATGTATGAAATGCCTCACTTTTGTGAGCAAGAAAGAATACCAGAGTGAACCTAGAATAGTCATCTATAATGACAAAACAATATCCTTTACCACCTAGACTTAAAGTGCTCATAGGATGAAACAAATCTAAATACAATAGCTCTAATGGTCTAGATGTAGATATGATATTCTTTCTATGAAATGAAGACTTTGAATGTTTTTCCATGACACATGCATCACAAACTAGATCTTTCTCATATTTGAGCTTGGACAATCCTTTAACTAGATCATGCTTGCTCAATTTTGAAATCCTATGCATACTAGCATGCCCTATTTGCTTATGCCATAACCAAGCATCCTTGTTCACAACAACTAGGCATTTTTCATTGAAGGCTTTAGAATCAAACAAATCAAAAATATATATATTGTTATGTCTAGAACCAACAAGCAAAGCAACATCATGATCATCATACACTACACACCTAGAAGGTTCAAGCACAACTTTAAAATTTATATCAAAAATTTGAATAATGCTCAACAAATTGCGCTTCAATCCATCAGCAAGAAACACATCATCAATGGTTGGGTTAGGAGACTTACCAACTTTAACTTCACTAATGATCTTACCTTTGCTATTATCTCTAAATGTAACATAGCCTCCATTTTTAGGTGAAACATATGAAAACATATATTTATCTCCAGTCATGTGGTGAGAGCATCCACTGTCAACATACCACATGTTCTTCTTTGCTTTATCTCTCATACACACCTATAAAGACATGTCAAACAAACATTTGAAATTGGTAGCCAAACCTTTTTGGGTCCTTTAAGGTTAGTTCTTTCTATGTTGGGCATGATTTTTTTATTTTGGAACCCAAATCTTTTTAACCCCAACTAACCTAGGTTGTCTCAACTTGCAATGATAAGCAAAATGTCCATTAACACCACAATATGAGCATGCATTTACCAAGGTGCCTTGTTTTACAAACACGGTTTTAGAAGATTTTTTAGGTGTAAAAAAAGTTGTAGCCTAAGCCATGTTTAAATAAAGTTTGTCTTTGAGATCTAAGTATTTTCTCAAGGTTCTCTTTCCCATTTGTAAGCTTATAGGCAATGTTTGAAAAATTTTCAACTTCTTTCTTTAACAACAAGTTTTTTTTCAATCAAATCAATTTTATCTTTAATCAAAACATTCACTTTCACACCTAGAGCATTAGATCTTTTCTTTAATGCAACATATTTAGCGCCTAGTTTTTGAAACTCGTTGTGCAACTCTTCAAATGCATCATGTAATTCATCAAAAGTGAAGTATTGGTTACCTCATTTTCATCATCACTTGAGAGTTCATCTTCTCTTGCCATTAGATACAAATTTTCCATTTCTTCTACTTCCTCTTCCTCTTCAGAGCTGCTATAATCATTGTCACTCCATATTGCTTTCATTGCCTTTCCCTTCTTTTTCTTTGATAACTTGGAGAATTTTTTGGAAAGGGGACATTCATGCTTTACATGACCAGGTTTGTTACATTTATAACAAATGATAGAGTTTTCCTTCTTGGTGTCCTTCTTGAAATCATTTTTTGTAGTCCTTTTTTTATTCATCTTTTGAGATTTGATCCTTGCCTTTCTTCCATGTTTGTTCTTTCTCATGAATCGTCTAAATATTCTAGCAAACATTGCCATTTCCTTATCATCACTATCATCTTCTTCATCATCCTCGGATTCTTTAACAAGCTTAGACCTTAAAGCCATTCCTCTTATTTCTTTCATTCTTAAAGGATTGCTCTTCATCTTTTTTTTGTCCCATCTCATCTGTGAGTAATGAACCTAGCAATTCCTCCAATGGTAATGTGTTAAGGTCTTTAGCTTCTAAGATAGCATTCTTCTTAGAAGCCCATAACTTTGGTAGAGCTTTTAGAATTTTCCTCATAGGTTCAGAGTTTGAGTAGGTTTTTCCAAGTGCCTTTAGCCCATTTAAAATGTCATTGAATCTGCCAAACATTTATTGGATACCTTCTCCTTGCTTCACCTTAAACAGCTCGTATTTATGCATAAGAAGAGATACTTTATTTTCCTTTATCTGTGAAGTTCCCTTATAAGTTATTGCTGAGCCGATTGCCACACTAGAATGGGGTTGAATAGTGTGGTGTGTGTGGCTTTAAGTCTTTTTAAAAAATAAATGCAACCAAAGAAAGAACACAAGAATTTATAGTGGCTCGGCCAACTATTTGCCTACATCCACTACCTAAGTATCACCACTTAGGATTTCCACTATCTCTCAACAGAAATTACAAATTCACTTGCAAGCTAAGTGAGAACTTTTACACTTTCTTGACTTAAGTTCAAAAATAAACCAACCTAAGGATCTACCCTTTGATCCCACACACAAACACTATTGAAAGATTTTTTCAAACACTCCCCAACAATAAAATGTTCTAGTAATACAAGTAATAAAGATGGAATTTAATGAGCAATACACTTGTATTAATAAGAGAGAGAAAATAAGAGCTTTGATGCTTGTTTGTTGCTATAAATGAATGCCCAGGTGTTGTAAGTTATGTTTCTAACCTCTCAAGCATGTATTTATACTTCTCTCTTGATTTTGGACCGTTGTGAGATAGAATAGAGCCATTTTGGCTCAGAATGGTGTGCATTTAATGCACTATCAGGGTATGCTCACGTACGTTGCACAATACAATACATACATTATCGTTTTTGCATTCCAGATAACGTACTTTGTGTAATCAGTGACGTACGTTGATCATAGCTCAATTCCCAGATAACGTACGTTGTAATTGGATGACGTACGTTGTTTTTGCATGAAGATTTTCCAGTAGCTTCTTTTTCTCATCCGAGATTTATGTCGTACGTTGAATCCAAATAATGTATATTATTCTACAATATGACGTACGTTTTGTTGTAATCATGATGTACATTGCAAAGCTTCACTTTATCATTATACTTGAATTTTGTCTTGATCCATGTGGACAACAAACATTAACTCTCTTATCTTCAAATCTCCTATTTTTCTTTGATATAAGACGTACGTTTTGACTATACCAAGATGTACGTTGGGCATAAGCTTTTCAAAGCTCCATTATTTTTTATTCCCGCGTATGTGACGTACGATGGCACTTGATCAAGACGTACGTTGGTTCACACCAAGACGTACACGAGATATTTGAAACATACATTGTGTTAGCACCTTAATCATCCAGTAGCTACTGTCCCATTTTTCGTCAAATATAACATATGTTTTCATGGAAGACATACGTTGTGTTGAGTGAAGACGTACGTGGCTTTTTGCAAAACGTACTTTACAAATTGCATAGTCCATGTTTCAATTTTGTTCATCATCAAAACACAAAGGGATCTAAATGTTGACCACCTTTGGTCCAACAATATCCCCTTTTTTGATGATGATGAAACACTTAAATTCCCCCTGCGTAAATGCACAATGAGATTTGAATATTGGATCAAAGTTTTTGACTTTGTTTATTTGGTTAGTCCATAAAAAATTAAAATAAGAATTTAATAACTCCCCTAAATTTGTGCATCCATTATTAGTCCAAGTTGATGTTTAGTCAATTTTTAATGATGATCTACTTCTCCCCCTTTTTGTCATCAATCAAAAGAATTATGCAAGCTATACAAAAAGGTATGTAAGAGGTGTACAAAAGGTATACGAGTACAGAACATAAGTCACACCGTGAAATAAACATCAAATATCAAAATCACAGCATAGATAATATACATATCATCATGAGTACCAAGAGTATACACAATGCATACATAGAAAAATGAAAAATCAACACGAAGTCCAAAAATGCAAAGTGTATGAAATGTCAGTCCCGGTCTCGATGATGATCAGAGAAGAAGCAAGATAACTCTCAGGATCAATCCCTAACTCGTTGGCAGTGAAGGTGATGACGGGATCCTGTCTATGGCTTGAAGAAGGAATATCTTATGGAGGAGGCCACTTAAGATCAATCCCAGTAGTGGATGGAATAGAATGAAACGCAACAGTTGGATAGGCATGATGAAACATATACGCAATGTAAAAGTGTATCCCAGCCATCTTGGTCCCCAACTCACTCCTCATCTTGGCCCTCAAGGTATCAAACCCACTCCTCATCTCACTCATCATATCAGTCCTCAAGGAAGCAATCGAGGTTTTTAAGTCCTCTACCATTGATGGACTGACATCAGGAGTAACACTGGTGGCTGGATCCACGGGAGCATCTCTTCCTTTATGCCTAGGCCTCGGTTTAGGATGCTCGCGATCATCATCAACCACATTAGCTAGGTGTCTATCATGTCTAAAAATTTGCTTGTCACGTGTAGGAAATGGAGCACAAGGATCAACCAATACATCTCCCTCTCTCAAATATGTCAAATACACCCAACCTCGATTAGCAGTGAGATAAAGTTGTTTAGCTCTTAAACTGCCACCATGAACATTTTGGTTTCTCGGAATAGGAGTCCTTGTGAGATTTGAAAAATCAACCCCATATCTCTCAAAAATAGCTGTCAAGATAGAACCATAGGGTAGTTGTTCCTTCTTTTGACTGCCGACCTTATATCCTAGTCATTGCAATGTCGTTGCTTTCATTATCATCCAATAGATAGTAGTGAAAGCATAATTCACCTTTTCAGGCTTCATAATATGATACATCATCTCCAAGTCCATCTCTACAAACTTGTGTTGGGTGTTGTGTTTTGGCATTCCACTGCAAGTAATCGCTTCATGCACCATCCTCATCTCAACTCTAAAATCATTATGCTAAAACTGATCATCAGTAATTTCAATCACAACCTTTTCATTTCTCATCCAAGCCTTACATTGTTCTTCATCCAAAATCTCATATTCATCATATGAGTCATCATTATCTAGTCTTTCCTTCTTATACTAAAAAACAACAGTACATTCATACCCATCATTACACAAGCGAAACCAAGTATTCAAGTTAGAGTCATCAATCCTGATCTTTATGCCTCTAACTCGAGATTTGATAAATGTATCCTCTAAATCATCAATGTGCTCAGTCAAATTTGCATAGAATTCTTTTACTAACAGTTCATAAGCAGGCTTCTTCACAACAACAAATTGTGCAAATCCCACATTTTCAAAAATTGGTTCTAACTTCATTCCATCCCAGTTCAGTGAGTCATAATCAAAAATCATACTAGCAATAAGCTTCTCATGTCCTAATATCTTCATAAACAACCTCTGAGCATTCTCAGTCGTAAATTTTTCAATATCAAAAATGGGTACCTGAGTTCTGCCACTGCGATATCGTTTTAGAACCCGAGACGTGATTGCTCTGTGTTGGGTTTTGTTCTAGTATCCCTCTTTGTTCCCATGGTGTGATATTACAATAGAAAACACCAAAACTGGACTAAAATCAAGGGCTTTGTGTGAAACAGGGTCGGACGAATTTGAGGTGATTTGGTGAGTTTATATTGTTTTTGATTGGTGAAAAACTATCTCTCTTCTTTTCATTTTGATATTATCTTAATTAAAGAGTCATGTGTACATGTGTTCATTAAACATTTGAGCATGTGAAAAACTTTTTTTCTTAATCTATTTGATAAGTAACAAGTGTTCATTTAATATTTATACATATAGATAAATTTTATCTAGAAAGTATTGCCATGTCTCAAATTTTAGATGATAATTATCCACACATACATATGTAGACTTGTTAGTTTTTACTTTTCACCGCACTTACTAGTTATCCTCATTCTAGTCCCTATTATACCTCATACACATTTTCTCTTCAACTTAGATTTTTTTATTCTATTGTAACCTTATTTGACACAATCCAAACTAATATTTCAATTATAAATGATGGACTCTATATCATGGAAATGCATATGCAATGCATATACCAATATATGTATGCCATGGATGGTTAATTGGGGTTGGGGTGTTAAAGTTGGAGAGTCGATGTGCATAACTATAATTAGTGCTACCTAAACCATAATTAAGGTTAATATCATGAATACTCCCTCTACCAACATTACAGACAGTATGTTCTCTTTACTGAGAGAGGAGGTCATCGGCCTCAAGGTCTAAAGAAAGAAGAAATTATTCTTCTTCCTTCCCATTAAGAGTCCTGCTTCGATCTACTTCTGGCATCTTGATAGCAAACAATTCAAGTACTCCCTACACACAATGGTTTGCTCACAAGATCGGCACACAGTCATATCCATGTCACTATTATTTTTTGTTGTGTTTTGAGGTTAGTAACTAGAACCATTATTTGATTCGATCTTTATATTGTTAGCTGGTTGGACCGATAAGTGTATGTCAATTATGTTCTCTCAATATGTTGCTTGCGTAGTCTATTTTCCTATATGACACAAGATCTTCATCATGATTTGTAGTAGTTCCATCATGATCCATGACGAGTTATGGTTCTATCATGTGTGAGTGAGAGATGTTGGAAAACCAATCCTCAAATGACGGGTTGAATCAAACAAGGTTCTGTCAAAAGATAAACTGGGACCTTGAGCAGATGCAGTTGGCAAGACTAATTGAATAGATAAATGAGCGGACTCGATGTATGGTGTAGGAGAGCCCATATGGCATAAACTATAAGTAATTTCACTCAAAACCATAATCAATATTAATCTCCTGACTACTCCCTTTACCAACTTTACAGATAACATCTTCTCTTCGTAGAGAGAGGTGGTCTTCGGCCTCTATGTCCAAAAGAGGAAGAACAAATCATTCTTTTTCTCCCCACCTAGAGTTCTATTTTGATATGCGTGTTACATTTAGATTTCAAATGAATCAAGTACTCCAGACCCACAGGGTTTGCTCGTTAGACCGGCGCACAATCTAACCCACATCACTGTTAGTTTCTACAGCATTTCAAGGTTAGTAACTCAAACTATTCTTTAATTTGATCTTTATACCATTAGTTGGTTAGAAAGATAGGTATATAACAATTATGTCCCCACTACATGTTGGTCACACATTCTATTTACCTATATGACACAAGATCTTCATAATAATTGGTAGTAAATCCACCATGATCTATGATAAGTTATGGTTTTGTCGTGTGCGAGTGGTAGATGTTGAAAAATTGGTTCGCCCATGACGGATTAAACAAACTTGGTTCAGTCAATGTGTAAATTTGGACCGTGGGCCGATCTAATTGGGAAGCCTAATTGAATACATGGATGAGTAGGCTCCTTGTATAGTGTAGGAGAGCCTACATGGAATAATTATAAGTAGTGCCACCTAAATCCTAATTAGGGCTAATTTCCTTACTACTCCCTCTACCAACATTACAAACAAAATCTTCTCTTTACAGATAGAGGAGGCGGGCTTTAGGTCTAGAAGAATAAGAAATTGTTCTTCTTCCTCCCTACCAACAATCTTCCTTTGATCTAAGTGTGACATTTAGACTGCGAACGAGTTGAGTACTCCCGACACACTATGATTTACTCGCGAGACCGCCACATGATTTGATCTACATCACTGTTTTTTTCTGCTATGTTTCGAGGTTAGTGACTCGAACTATTCTTTGATTCGAGCCTTATACCATTGGTTGGTTAGACTGATAAGTGTATGGCAATTATGTTATCACCATATACTGGTCCTGTAATATTTGCCTATATGAGACAAGATCTTCAGCATGATTGGTAATAGTTCCATCACGATCCATGAGGAGTTATGGTTCCGTCATGTGCGAGTTCAAGATGTTAAAAAATTGGTCCGGCCATTATTGGTTGAGCTAAACCCGGTTTAGTCAATGTGAACCAGGACCGTGAACTGATCCAATTGGCAAGACCAATTGGATAGATGGATGAGTAGGCTTACTATATGGTGTAGGAGAGCCCATATGGAATAACTATAAGTAGTGCCACCTAAACCCTAATGAAGGTTAATCTCCTGACTACTTGATCCACCAACATTACAAAAACATAACATCCTCTCTATAGAGAGAGAGTAGGCCAACGGCGTCTATGTTATAGAAGAAAAAATCATTCTTCTTCCTCCCCATTGAGAGTCCTGCTTCGATATACGTATGACATCTAAACAGCGAATGAGTTGAGCAATCTTGACACACAGTGGTTTGCTCACGAGATCGGCACACGATTTGATCCACGTCACTAGAAAAACATAAATTATTTTATTAAAGTAAATTCTATAAAAAATATTTTGTATAATTCATTTAAAATTTTGTATGATATAATTCATTAAATTTCAACATAAATAAAATTATATGGTAAAAATAATAATTTAAGCATATGTATTAAAATGTAGGCTTGTTGCTAGTTCCGGTTCAGGAACCGGCAGTTTTGGTTTCTGAAAAGGGGAAACCGGAATCAAACAGCCCATGGGCGGTTCAATTCCAGTTTTGGTTGGGTTTCGATTTGATCGGTTTGGTCAATTTAGTCATCGGTTTTTGTTCCAACAGTTTCGTCCGGTTCCTGGTCGATTCAAGTTCGGTTCTGAGTTAGACCATTTTTGACCGGTTCAACCACCGGTTTGGTTTCGGTTCGGTTCGCTCCTTTTGTTCCAAAAATTTTAATCCGTTATTTTATCCAGTTAAATTTTTTTTCCTGGTTTGTAAATTTTGCTATTTTCAATAATTAATTATAGTACCAATAATACAGTATATTCCAAAGATTTGTTTTAATAATTTTCAAACAAATTAACTATTCTATTAGTAGTTACATCACATAATTTTAACCAATATTAAAAAAACTCATTAAATTTATTAGATGCTCTCACTTGTAATGGAGGAATACCGTAGTTAAAATATCGAATTTAATTATACAAATACAATACAACAATTAACAATACATGATAAATTAAAAAGAAAAAGAAAAAAAAACTAAACTAACTCTTGTTGTTGGAGTCAGAAGTGTTTGTTGTGGAAGCGCCATCAAAGAACTCCTCATTTTCGGATGATGATGAATGGAGTTGGTCTTGAGCCCTTTGAAGCGCCCTCGACCAATCATCAACACAAACTTGGGTGTCGGGAGCCAATCTCGATCTTTTAGAATCTAAAATGTTGCCTCCACTACTAAAAGTTTTTTCAATCGCTATAGTAGAGGCAGGAATGGCTAGTACTTGGAGTGCAACTTTCGAAACGGTAGGAAATGTCATCTTGTATTGCTTCCAAAAATCTAAAATCTGAAAATCACCACCAATCTCAAAAACAGTGGTTAGATAAACTTCAAACTCGTTGTAAGAGTTTGAAGCACTCTTTGGTTTCTTTCGCCTATTTGCTATCAATTTGGATCCTACGAACAATGATGATAAGGTGGTAGGGATAGGCAGAAGTGAGGACGAACCAGATTCCTTATTTGGACAAGGAACAGAAATCTAATAATTCATTTATTAAAAGCCTAACTCTAGTAACAATTTGTAAAACATCAATATCATCTTCATTCTCTAATCCTAACAATGAATAATAAGTTTCAAAAATATCTTTCAAAAAATGAAATTTGTTGTTAATCCTAGGATCAAAAATAAATGCAACAAGATAAATATCAAGAATACATTTAAAATAATTTAACCATTTTAATTTCATTTGAAGGACGGAATATTTAATTTCTAAAATTTTCTAGCTCTCCTTAAATGCATCCGCTATGTTTAATGCTTGTTCTAAAAACTCATGTGAAGTGGGTTTATAAACATGACTAAAAAAATTAGTGGCATAATTAAAATATTGTAAAATTTGCATAACTTTTCACAAATATTCCAAGTAATAGGTAAAAGATTACTACTTAGAATATATTGAGAGGCAAAAGAACATAATACATTTTTATAATCAATAGATTGAGAAATTAATTTGAAAGTCAAGTTCCAATTGGTACAAATATCTTTTGCAAAACGTTTTGGTTATTTATCATTTTGAATACAAAAATTCGTTCACTCTCGTTGGGTCCTAGGGTGAACCCGCATATAAAAAAGAACATCTTTAATTGGTTGAATATAAACATTCATTGCTTGTAAACCATTTTGAACACATAAATTTAAAATATGACAAAACATTGTATATGAAAAAATCATCCACCAAAATTTGGTTGACAAATATTTTTTAAATCGTTAACACAAGCATTATTAGCGGATGCATTATCAAATGAAATTGAAAAAATTCTATTAACCAACCTATATTCTTCTAAATGGTATGAATTAATCTAGAAATATTTAATGTGGAATGAGATTCATCAAAACATCTATATGCTAAATCTAATATCTCGTACTTTCCAATTAAGATCCCTATAGTTTTCGAATATGACATGGAGGACTTTTGGGAATACCAGTGGATGGTGTATGATATTTAGGATGAAATCATGTTAGGTTGGATGTTGTTAAGTGATGAAAATGATCTGGGGCGGTTTTGGTAACAAGAGAAGTCAAGAAAATGGAAATCACGCCTTTAACGTACGCAACACTAGAGGTAACACACGTAATTAGAGCTTAACGTGCATAACGTGCGTAGTCTTGGATGTAACACACGTTATGAAAGGCTAACGTACGTAAGACCCACTTTAACGTACGTTAGACACTGTTTTTGCAGCATACGCGTTTTCAACGATTGATGTACGTGTGCTGGGTTTTCGTGATGATTCACGTACGTGAGATGAACAGTGACGTACGTGAGGTCGGGCCTGGTGCGCCCAGAATTGATTTTGAGCCCCGATAACGTATGTGAGATGTCCACACACGTACGTGAGGGTACCCTAACGTACGTGAGACATTGATTGACGTACGTGAGGTGTGTTTCAGATGCCTTTAAAGCGTCGAACAAACCCGATTTACTCATTTTCTACTCTTCCAAATCACTCAAAACTCTCTCAACTCTTCTGGAACTTCAGTTCTTGGTTCGTCCATCATTCCTAAGCATTTTAAGAGGTAAGATCATAACTCTTTCTTGGATTTAACATCTCTTTTATGCATGAATCCATCAAATCCGTTTTTGACCAAATGGGTCTAGGGTTCGAATTTTGGAATGATTCTGAGTTAATGGATGCTAAGAGTTGTTAGATTAGAGTTCATTGAGGTTAAAGGAACATGTTTCAAGCCTTGAATCTACAGATTTGATGATTTATTGTGTTGGCTAGGGCTAGGTTAGGTTTTGATGATTTTTGCAGCGATTTGGATTTTGTTTGATGGAATTGATGATTGATTAATGTTTATGAAGGTGTTTAGGAACAATGTGGGTGATTGGAAACATCGAGTATTGATCTAATCGAAAGTTTGGTATTTTTGAGAAGGAAACTTTAGGTTTCGACATTTTTGAAATTTCTGAAAAGGTGAAGCTAGATTCGTAACTTCATAAACTTGAGCTCCATAAATTTAATTTTAGAAAAGTTAAGGTATAGATGTGTTAACTTGTAATTTTACAAGTTAAGAATTAAGGAGTAATTTCTGAGAGTTCGGAGTCGAATTTGGAAGTACTGACTTATGGATTGCGAGTCAGTAATCTCAAGGTACCTCGGAAATAGTTTCATGAATTGACGAATCTCAGGGACTAAAACGTAATTTTACATTAGTCGGAGACCAAACTGTAATTTTACGTAGATTTTGAATTTTGGGCTGAAAGTGACAGATTCACTTTCGAATTATATTTTGGGCGACTTTAAGGGACAACACTTGCATTTGCATATTATGCATTTGGTACTGCGACAGTACCACATTTTGATAATTTTTTGGTTATATCTATACAGCTTCTTGTGGTTGCCAGCACGAGCAGCGGCCTACTGACAGAGATTGACTGATGGATTTTGCTTGGACTCTTTGGAGAGAGAATAGCATCTTCAGATACATAGGCTGTGTCTTTTGAAAATTATTGTGTTTTGATGTGTACGACTTATCAATGAAATCTGACTTAATAATGCTTTTGCTAATTAATAATCCGACTTATGTGATTATTAAAAATTAGAATCGGAAACATATATATATATATTTGGATTACGGGACACCTAGCTACGAGGGAATGTAGCCTTTGGTATACCAATGCTCTGAGAAGTCCCACTTACCAGGGTAATATTGTAGCCGTGCATTCGGCCAGACCACGTGCTTTGTTTGATCTGATGGGTGGCCCAGTCCCCCTTCTGTATCTATCTGTTCTGGTCCCTATCCGCATATGTTATATATAATCTGTATATGTATATTTTGCATTCTGTTTGTTGCATGCTATTTGCTCTGTTTGTGAAGGATTTCAAAACTTGTTTTGAAAGAATATTATACGTAGAATGTATACGTAGGTATATGTATATATTTAAATATACTGCATGTGGTATTTTCGACGGTTTTCAAACCAAACTATGTGACACACATATGAGGCAATCTAGAGTGTTATTCCTCACTGAGTTTTACTCACTCTTTAACATTTTCAAGTTGATTTGGAGTCGACATCTGTTCAGCTTCTGTATCTCATTGAGGCGTCTATACATTTTGGTGAGTGACACCTTTTGTCCGGGCTCTCCTCTTTTGGTTAGAGCTCCACGCTGATATACTGTGGGTTATCGGGTTCCTATGTTTTGTATTTTGAGATGGGTATTCACATATTATACTATTACAAACTTATGTGATGTTTTATTTTGATATTGTTTATATGAGTTATATATATATTTCTTATATAAATGGTTTAAAAATTCATTTAATAAAATTGGCTAAAAAACGAACGAATGGGTAGTTATCTGGAACTCTGAGGCTTGCGCG
>CAODLS010383101.1:0-13065 GCA_948243855.1 Flueggea neowawraea
TTTTTTTTTATGTGTATAACACATATTTGGGAACTTGACTAATCTAAGGATTGGTTAATTATATGAAAAGGATTATGTAAATAAATATTCACAGATTTGTTTTTAAGGAAGTTTCATACACACACACACACACACACACATATATATGTTTTTCCTGTTTTGACGATGAGATATGCATGGTTTTGATTATGTTTTTGATTGTGGAACACCTTCGCTATGGGGTACATAGCATTTGGTATACCAATGCATGTTATGACCTAACTATCGAGGTAAACAGTAGCTATGTTACCCTGACTCGGTACATGATTGAATTATGGATCAGTGTCAGAGTCCACGATCATTATACGGTGGAAGAGTGGCATAGACCACACCACGATTTTCTATGGTCCCATGATAAGAATATTATGTTTTCATGAAAACATGATACTATTGGTAGTATTTTACCAACGTTTATGTGTTTGTTTTTGGTGTAAACATTTTCTTAGTAATTATACTATGTATAGAGTGTGTATATATGTATATCTGTCGTATACCGCATGTGATAGTTTTCAAATGATTTTCAAACCGGTTTTTGTGAGGTACGTATGAGGCGATCTAGAGTGTTGTCCCTCACTGGGTTCTGACCCCTTTGTTTTTTTGTGTTGCCTTTTTTCGATTTTATAGATTGACTGGACTCGACAACATTTTGCATCTACGCCCAGTGAGACATTGACGTTTTTGGTTAGTAGCACCTCTTGGTCGGACTACTTCATTTGTATTAGAGCTCCACATCCGATATGATGTTGGGTTATTGGGTTTGTGTTTTGTTTTTGTATACTGATTTGTGATTAGTTCACTTTGTAAATATTTTGCATATATTACACTTTGTTAAATATTATTTTCATAAAATTGTGTATGATTTTCCTCCAATGTTTTACTGAAAATATTTTATGAATAAATGAATGGGTAAAGTTTCTTATTCTATGAGGCTTGTGCGAGATGGGTCGGGCTCTTATAGACGGTTCGCCTCGTACGCCGATCATGGTCCGAAAACGGGTCGTGATATATATATATATATATATATGTGTGTGTGTGTGTGTGTGTGTGTGTGTGTGGGTGGGGTCCGAAAATAGCGCGTGAGATAGATATGTGTGTGTGTGTGTGTCAATATTTGGGCAGAAAGGTGTGTGTGTGCGCGAGCGCAAGCGCCTATATGTAGTTACACAGTTGTGGTTTGGTTTAACCGGTTTTAATATATTATTAATGGCAGTCGAATTGTAAATTAAAAAATTTATAAAATTATTATCAACAACCAATTTGAATTTAAAACTGCGAATTGCGGTGCGATCACGTTTGAATTGGGCTATTTCTGTGGTGGAGAATTAAATCTTAGGGCCATTTTCAGATTCAGGCGGCCCAAATTTATAATTTACAGATTCAAACAGTCCACTTTCAATATTTTGGCAGAAATTTCAAAATGACGTGCGCACGGCGACAATTTTATAAATTACATTTTTATTGAATTGTTCAAAACTTGTTTAAAATCTATTCATTTTTTAGGTTTGTTTAAAACTTATTTATATATTGTTTCTTGTTTTAAAACTTGAATGTTGTTTTTATATTGTTTAGAATCTGTTTATTTTACAAACTTATTTAAAACTTGTTTATATGTTAAAAAATATATAAATAAGATATCAACTACATATAAACAATAAATCAACAATATATAAATTACAGATTTGTATGTAAATTGTTTTCAAACATATAAATAACTATATATAAATACATTCATGAATATATAAACAAGACGTCTTGAATTTAAAAATATAAAAAAATTAATAACAAATTAATAACATACTAACAATATATAAATAAGATTCTATAAATTTAAAAATATATAATTACATATCTATAAATCTGAAATATCATGAGTCTATGGACAAATATTACAGAAATAAGAATAAATTATTTATACGAAATAAATATTACAATGATTCAGAACACGAACCGGGTAATTACCGCTAAATCTTACACCCCTTAATAAGAACAAGGGGCAATATAAATTGGGCTTGGAATGGGCCGTCTAAACAGGTGAAAGTGTTGTGAAAAGGAGACTTTGGGAAAGCACGTGCTTCCCACAATCAAAGAAAGTGCCTTTTTGGCCTATCCCAAAACCCTCGTCGGCCGTCCATAATTCCTCCCTCATTTTCACTTTCACTTTATCCTCCCAATTCAATGGAAATTTAGAAGCCACCACACCACTATCAACACAAACCCTAATCTTGGTATCAATCTATCAACCCTCCATTTCTCCAAGGTTTCTTTTCTTTTTGTTTTCTTCGTTTCCTAGTTCCATTTCCTCTGTCTTCTGAGTAGTTTTTCTGATACTTCTATTTTCTTGTTCTTATTGTTATAGGTTAATTCCTTATAAAGATGGCTGACGAGAATGCGATCCCCATAAACGGCGTTGCATCAGGTGAGGCGGTTTATGATGATGATATTAACTTCCGTGCAGACGAGAGCTTCAACGAAGAGAGTAACAATAAGCTGAAGCAGAGGATTGAAACTTTGCAACAAGAGAAGCAGCTATTGGAGGACGAGAATTCGCAAGTCAAAGATCAGGTTCTCAAGTTATCGGCCGACATCAAATCTCTGATATCGGACGGAGCGGAGATGAAGCAGAAGATTGAGTCCATGGAGACGGAGAAAGCGCAGTTCGAGGATAGCCGGAAAGCTCTGGAAGCCATTGCCAAGAGAGCCATGGAGCTTGAAACCGAGGACTCGAGGCTCCAACACGACCTCATAACTTCCATGAGTGCGGCAGATGAAGCGGGGGTGGAGCTTACGGAACTGAAGAGGCAATTGGGAGAGAAAGAGGCGGAGATTAAGACGGAGAAAGCGAAGGCCGAGAAGAGAGCTAGGGAGTTGGAGAGAAAGATTGGAGTTTTGGAGGTGAAGGAGACAGAGGAGAAGAGCAAGAGAGTGAGGATTGAGGAGGAGATGAGAGAGAGAGTTGCAGAGAAGGACGAGGGAATTGAAGGGTTGGAGAGTGAGGTCGCGAATAAGGACGAGAAGTTGAGGGAAATGGAAGGAAAGTTGTCGGAGTTGCAGAAGCAGGCAGAGGAAGCCGAGAAAGTGATTTGTGGGTTGAAGGAGAGGGCTGCGGAGGTTGTTAATGGGATCGAGATTGGTAGCAGAGAAAAGGGTTTGAAGGCACAATGGCCAGTTTTGGTTGTTGGGTCCGCCGGTGCTGCCATTGGTGCCGCGGCCGCTGTGGCTTATGTTCGCTATGCGAGGCGATCGTGAATCAGAAGGTTGGTTTGTTCATCTTATTGATTGCCATAGGAACTAGAGGAAAACACATATTGCTCAGTTTTGCTAGATTTAATATTGCTATGTTTGTTTGGCCTTGTTTTTAGTTGAGCCTTGTTAAGTATTTGTGGCTTGCACTAACTGCTGCTATGTTTTTGGTTTTCAAGCTTCTATTGTTGGGAAATTTTAATATTGCTATCTCTATAGAGGAATTACCATCAGATTAGTTCGGTTTACTGTAGGTGTTAAGCGAGAATGGTTTTTGGATTATGTGTTTGGTAGGTGAATTATCTCATCAATGTGCATTTTTTATACAAGTAATTTATTTCCTCCTAGGAGGAATCGAACTCTCGACTATTTAATGTTGGGAAAGACCCCATTGGATATTAATGTGCATTTTACTCAATTTTTTACTTGCTATCGCTGCATCCGATCCTTGGAAGCTTTGATTGCTATTGAATTGAAGAATGTCAACCTTTTGTTTAAGTATTTTCTTGTGTTGCTGATTGTGGTATCTTCTGTGATGAACAATCTATATTTTTTAAATGACATTAAAAGATCAGGCATGCATATTTGGGAAATATCCGTTGCATCTTTGTGTATTGTTATGCAATTAAAAATTGACTTTACCATATTTTATAGCACAAACAGAGCAATGCCTTGGTGGGTGAGAAACCATTAATTGAACTTTATGACTTGAAGCTGATAGATGAAGAAAACTTAATACTAACGATTAGAATTTTTATTCTCTTATTCAGTCGGCGTTTATATTGAAGCATATGCTGGTAGGAATAAACGGCTTTGTTGAATTTGCTTCAAGCTTGCGGGTTGTATGCCATATGTTTGGCGAATAATGCCATCTGAAAAATGGTCCCATATTCTTTCTTCATTTATTTGGTTAAGTTTTCGTGGTTTTTTGGGTACACAAAAATTATATATTTTGATTAATTCTTAATTAACTTTTTCTTTTGTTGATTCATCTAAATTATTAATTGTATAATGGCTTAACGACACAGATGCCCTTGAAGTTTATGGGTATTATTTTATCACATTCTTGTCTTTGCAAAAATTCCATGTTTAGTCTTAGTTTGAAATTCATTGGAATTTACTGATCTAAACAATGGCAGAGCTAGGTGGGGTCAGCCAACCCCACCGGCTGTCTGCAAGCCCCTAGGTATTCCCGCCGACTCTGCCTACTCTGTTTCATCCCTTGCTTCTTCATTTTTGGCTCCGCTATTGAATCTTTAGTTTCATTTCTGAAGCGTAGTTTAGCTGACATGTTGCGCTAGCTTTGCTTCCTAGTAAAACAAAGTTTTGGTTAAGATTAACTGGAACATTTTATTGGTGTTGTTTTGGTTAAGATTGAGTTGAATGTTTTATTGGTTGGGGGAAAGTTTGCAAGTGTGGGAGGACACACACACACACAACACATGGGGTTGAGAATAAGCCTCTGAAAATGACACCTGAGGCTAATTAGTTAGATGCCAACACATCATTTTCATTTTGAAGGATATATGGAAGCATTCCTGCCAAGCTTTTATTCTCAAATCAAGACAAATAGACTAAAGTGTCGTTGGATTAAGGGAATCCTTCACCCTGACGAGTAGGCAAAATTGATAAAATTTATGTTGGGTTGGGAGAATTGAGAAAGTAGAAATTAGGGGCTTGTTTACTTTGAAAAACAGTTGTTTTCTATCTTGTTTTTGTTTTATTTTCCGAAGAATTAAAAATACTATCATGAACACATTTGGACTTAATTAATGGCCAAACAGTGTCAATCAATTAAACTACTGCGCTTATAATTTTCAAATGGGCAATCGAGTCGATAGAAGAATTGTTAGAATCTACCCTTGGTGCTCATTCTTGCAACCCTAACAGCTAAATTGAAGGTTCAATGACGATCCGTACTTCCTCTCAAATGAAATGAAATGAAAGAATATGTATGCCTTGGACATTTTCTATTGTTCTCTCTCTCAAACATTTTCTCTCTCTATTTGTCGGTCTTTGGGGCTTGTTTCCTTTTCCTTTTTGTCAATTTTCATGGGAAAATGGACTCTTGTGATACGATCCTTGAGCTCCTTTTTCTTTGAGTTTTTGGGCTACTATTTTGCTTTTATTTTTGGATTTCAGTAGTTTGGTTGTGTCTCCCTTGTGAAGTTTTGTCCCGCGCCATTGATAATGGTATTCTATAGAAGAGACGGTTAGGTTGATGGAACTTGGTCGCCATCGGATCGGGGTTCTGCTGGGTTTGTTTGGTGGGTTGCTTCAATGGCGATTTGCTAGAGGTGATGGACTTAGTCTTAGTCATGGTTTGATGGCGATGGTTCCGTCTTTGCTAGTCTTTGGTGGCGTCGGCTCTGATGTGGTTGGGTGTAGTGGGTTTTGTGGCTGTCGGAGTGGACTGGCAATATTAGTAGAGATTCTTACCAGGTCGCACTGGGCAGTGTAAGGCTGGTGCTTCCAAACTAAGTTCCAGACAGGTTTAATTAATGGAACTTCTTTTTGGAAAAAGAAATAAAATAATATCTAAAGAACAGCTATTCCTGGAATGAAGCTGGTTTTCATGTCGTTATGGATAACAGATTGAATAGTTGTACTTTGAGCTTAATCAAATGGTCAGGAAAAACATATGACATGATTTATAGTTTACGGTTGAATCGAAGTTTCACTCCCTGAATCAGTTTTGGTTTCAAAAACAGCAAATTGAAAAGCCAAAACAATGCTATAAAAGTGCAGATAAAGTAACTGAATATCTTGATCACTTCCAATCCGTTGTGTCACAAATGCCATTCTGAGAAAAAAAGAAAATCACAATCAAAGTAGCCGACAATATTTTGCTGAAAAACATGTAAGAATGCAATTACAAGAAAGTTGAATAGAGCACATCTTTCGTGTTAATGGAAACCGAAAAATGCACAACTGAGGCTTCCACTCCTCAAATATGAACTTGTCACCAAGGAAACTTCATATCTGCATCAAACGACAGAAGCAACTGTTAAGCATAATAAGTTGATACAGAAACTTAGGACCTGTTTAGTTTGGGAAATTTTTTTATTTTCTGTTTTTCATTTTCTATGTTGTTTCTGTTTTCTAAAAATTGAAAATTTGTTTTTAAACAAAACCCCTTGTTCTCCAAGAACAAGCAGATGTTTTGAACAGCTTGTCTAGTTTTTTGTTTCGGTTTTCTAATTTTTAGAAAATTTTCTAGACTAACCATGCCCTTAAGTGTGTTACGCTCAAAACACACGTCACTGAAGCTCAAACTAAAGAACGGTATAAGCTAAAGTGCCTAGTTAATTTAAGAAATGCTTAGTACATAATTAGCAATCCAAGAACAAGTACATAATTAGCAAGTCCGGAAAATATTCAATGACTAACTCCTATCAATGGTGTGACAGAGCAACCTAACCTTGCTATGCACATTGCTCCTGACATGGAAATGGGATCCATAGAATCCTAAATTCACTATGTTCCTCTCTGAGCATGACTAACACCTTGCATATGTGACAATCCACTATGTTCCTATCCTATTATCACACCTGTTTACATAAATTCTCATTAGCATCTTACTCATATGTTGTTTAAACCTGGAAAGTAGATCACTAAATTAACTACTAGAGCAGATCCGTAGGACAACACCAGGATCTCGCCTGACCCTCTCTTGTAAGCAGGCATTTACTGGGTCAGCCTTCTAAAACACTATTGAAAAAAGCAACACGCCCGTCTCTGAAAAAGGAAAATTCATGCAAGGTATCTGTTTTCTGCTTGATGCATAACATTATGTCTTTAGCATGCGACAAACTTGTTTTCTGCTTAGTTCATGTGATGAAGACATAGAAATGCACATCAAAATTCTTTCTTTTTTCCTTCTTTTCTGATGAATTTTTAAACCACGCAGAATTTTTTGCATCAAAGATCTTTTTTTAGAAGAAAAAAAATTCAAGCATAGAAGAAATTCAGAGAAACTCAAACCTTTCCGCTGAGAAATTTTATTTCTGGACAAACAAATCTGACAACGTATCAGGAATGCATATAGTATTCATAATTTACAGTGATGATTATGAAGGAGATAACAGAAGCGTGAAACTTTGAATATGGACCATTATGATATGTTTTCTAGCGAAAATCTCCAAGAAAATTTTGCCAACACAACTATAACATCTATCTGAACGAATTGTAATGTCATTTATTATAAAGATAAAAAGAACTGAAATCCAAAGATACTGCCGTTTCTGGTCTATTTTAATATATTGCCAAAACAACCTCACAGAATATTAAGGTCCACTGATCCAAATAGTGCTTTGCTTCTAAGCATATGCAAGTAGCCAAGCACTAAAGAACGAGCAGTGCCTCTGCAATTTAACTACAAAAATGCTAACAAATGCTGATTGCCTAGCTTTGACTGCACTTTGATAAACCAATCAATCTCAATGCTCAATGTTTAAATTTATCCAAATATGTTTAATGTGTAGTTTGCTCATGAACTTAGCTCGAATTCTATTATTTGGAATAGTGAGTTCTAGCAGCTTTATGTGAAGTTCTGATCCATGCAAGACTACTGTCCAACAGCTCAATCAGTCTCACACAGAACTTCTTGTCCTAATAAGTTTACTCACTTTCAATCGGGACTAAATATACCGACCCTGCTTTTCAATAAGAGTTCTCAAATATCCAGTCCCTTTCCAGTTTGGAACATTTTCAAGTAGGGGAATTGACTACTTGCAGACTATTGAATCACACAGAACAAGTTAAAGTATTTCATCTATTTTGGTTACTTGCATTTTTAATTCACTTTGGCTCTTTTCCTTCAGTAAAATAAATTTATTCATAGTTGATAAAGAAAGGGGTAAAAAAAACTTAATCATACAACAATCATGCCACACAAATTTCCCAATCTAAGCTCTTCTTGGTCTATAAATGCATTAAGTTTATTGAGAAAAGATAGTTTCAATAGATTTTACTCAGCTGTTTCTCTTTTAATCAAGATTTTGTTGACTTTAATTTATTAAGAAATTCCTATAGTTATTCCTAATCCAATGCTCTCCTCTAGTCTCATCCTCAACTCACTTCCTTATTATCCCTTACACTTGAAAAATTTATACCAATTGTTATTGCCCTTGTATATGCTTTCATTCATATGACCAATCTAAATGTTCTAGACCTCATTTGGGAGGTTGCATAAGCTCAAACAACTCCCTTCTTTGACCCATCCTATTTACTATGCAAAACAATGAACAGATCTAATTCATAGTCACAGAAATTTGCCTTTTTCTTTTTCATTTCACAAAGCAGTTATCCAGTTACTCTATTCCTTTACAAAGAATTTTCTTAAACATATCTATATGCCTTCGATGATTGGTCTTCATTTCCAGTAAAAGTGAATCAAGCCTGAGATATTTTCAGTTATTGAATTTATTGCTAGCTCTGTATTGAGATACAATGCTGTACCTTACTGAAGGGCAAGCTGACAGTGCAAATGCTAATAGAATTTGAGATATAAAATTCAGACAAAAGCAATCGTAATTCAACCCCCCGAAAATAAAAATCTTTTAGTTAAAGTACAAAAACCATGACTCTATATGCATAGGTAACATGATAAACAAGAGCATGTGACATATCAAACCAACTAAAACCTGACCAATGAAGAATAGGTCGAATTGCCCCAGAAAAGGTGAGTCAATCTGAAAGAACAAAAAGTCAGGATCTGCTGCAGACAAATTCCACTCTCTTCCATGCTTCATGAATATACAAAGCACAGAAAGAAACGAAATTACTGGTTGCCACAAACTCCGTAGCAAACAAATCCATGTATGCAGTACTAATTGGATACAGCCAAACCTATAGAAATCAGAACACGACATTGAGAAAATGCAAGCACTATCCTTATTACTATTTGGCTGGCACAATGACCTATAATCATCCTGATTAACTTATGGTTCGAGTTTACTGAATTCTTGAAGCTCAAGCTCATGCACAGCTAAAAACAAAGATGTGCGCATGATATGTACATTCATCTTGAAGAGGTGAGATATACAAAAGAAAAGAATGAACAAGACTTCACCAAGACATTTCAATAAATTAAAACTTCTAGACTGAGTGTAGGAAAAACTATGCCGAGAAAAATAATGTCAATTAAGAAAAGCTCATTCTGTCACCTAATTTACAAGCCAAAAGAACTTAAAAACACCAAAAACTTAAGAAAGGAAAGACGACGATGTCCATACAGAATGACATCCGGTGGTTGCAAACGAAGTCATGTGGCACTAGCAAATTGTTTCTGCAGTAATGTTCCTATTTTGCAAAATAAGACAGCCAATCGACAATACGTATTTCACTATTCATAGCCACTCTTTTCTGAAAAGGCCAAACATAGGAATGAACAAAGAATGCATTGTGCACTAAATATAAACACTAAATTTGTTTCTAGAAAAGTTTTCTTACCTTGATTTACCTATCCGAGCGCCGCAAAACCTCCAAAAGGCCACAGCAGCTCCTCCAAGATGTACGTTGCACAGTGCGCTGTCTCAGAGATATAATAGGCTGCAATATCCAAAATGAAACAGCATTACTGATCAGTAAGAACTAGAAAAGGCTTAACAGAAAAATAGATTTGAAACATGGTTTCAATACACAATAGGATACAGAATTTTTTCACAAAAAAGAAAAAATGCATTTCTCAGTTTCCCCAAAAATTCATTTATATTTGTCAAAGCAACTCACAGCATTTCCTGCACTCTCAGGAAAACCATCACTACTTCCAAATGCAGGAGCACTGGTCGCCGGGTTTGGTAAATCTTCAACATTTTCAGTGGAAGGCAGCACTTTTGCTTCCTCATACCCCTTGGATCTCACATCTGCCGAAACAGAGGAAGCCGCAACATTTTCATCCAAAGATGGCAATGTTTTCTCATCAGTTTCCTTTGACACTACATCTGTCAAAGATGAGGAAGCCTCACTGTTTTCATCTACAGATGGTAAAATTTTTTCCTCTATCCCTTTTGAGACCAAATCTGTCACAATAGAAGACAATTCATTTTTCTCTTCAGAAGGTGGAGGCTTTATTTCATCAGTTTCACCGGACACCACTTGAGATACACCTCTATCAGTATCATCCAACAACAGTGGTATAGATGGTGTTCCCTCAGCTCCATTCAAGACCACAACGTTCACATTTGGAGCAATGCCATTAATCTCATTCAAAGACGAAATTTTCTCTTCGATTTCTTGTACTTCTACTTCTGAAAGTTCAGAATCCTTTGATTTGTCTACTGATACTTCTACAATTGAAGCAGTTTCATCTACTAAAGGCACAGAATGCTCATCCGTTTCGGCACTTGCTTCAGTTTTGTTTTCTCCATCCTCAGTAACTCCTAAATCCCCCAATTGAGCATCCTTACCTTCTTCTATCTCCTCCTCCAAACTGGTTTCATTACCACTGAGATTTTCTTTGGCAGACTCATAATTATCAATAAGACCAATATCTCTCGAAGAAGAAACCTCAGGTTTAAGATCCTCTTCTTCGACAATATTAACAACTACCTTTTTAGCTTCTTCTTCCTCAGTTTCCACTTTTGGGGTCTCTTGAATTTTCTCATTTGCAAATTCCTCCATTAATGTTAGTAATGATTCTCAGACAAAAAGAAACAAATGAAAAAACAAAACCAGCTAGCTTCCTCTCTCCGTACTTATTGAACAGAATTATGGTCAGGAGATGTTATCTAACCACCTTCAACATAAAAGGAACAGGTAATTTGACTAAAGTGGGTTAAGAATGTCAGTTTTTAGTTTGTTTTCAGGACAAATAAAAATGCAAGAATGGAAAAATGAGAAAAGCATAAAGATTGAAAGAAAATATTTAATGTTAACCACAAGAAAATATTATACAACCATTTAGAAGATATATTAATTAGATTGGAGTACCTTGGTGAGGAATGTTGAAGGTTAGCTATGGAGAAGAATGGAAGATACTGTCTGTGGCTACTGACTGAATCCGATGGCAGAGTTTCTTTTGCTTAAGAGTTAAGCCGTAGAAGTCTTTTGAATGGTTGTTTGCACTGCTTATATATCCACCAAAAAAAAATTGGAACAAAGAAATTACACTGCATGTTTTTTTGTCATTTTAATTTCACATATTTTCTGGTCGGCAACACAAAAGATTATATTTTCTGATCCGTAATAGTCACATTTTTAATTTCACTAATGCCACAATATTTATACTTTTTTTCCTAGTTTATCTCTCCTCGCACCCCATCTCTCGTCTAACGGTCTCTTTGTTGGAGAATTTTAGTATGAGTTTTTGTATGAACGGAAGCGACTTGAAAAGTAAGAGGGAAATCGACACAAGGATTTATAGTGGTTCTGCCAACCTTGCCTACATCCACTACCTAAGTCTCACTTAGGGATTTCACTATCGATGATTGATTGCAGCTCAATCCAACAAGGCTAATATACGAGGTCGATTCCGACTCAAAACCTCCAAGGCCTCACAATGTTGTTTTCTATAGGTTCACAACAAACCTCTAAACTGTTGTTTTCTATAGGTTCACAACAAACCTTTACAATATTGTTTTACTTAGGCTCACAACAAACCTTTCTCACACTCCCAAAGTGTATGTAAAACTGTTTACAACAGATTGAAGGATTATGCTGGAGTTGGATATTTGAGCTTGACGCTTGAACTTTGATCTCTAACTTGATTGATTGTTTTTCTAGGTCGGAATTGATATGAAATTTGGAAAAATGAGTTTTGATGTTGTTCAACACGTTTCTGCCCTTCTCTTGATATATTTATAGCATTTCCATGCCATATGATCGTTGGTGGTGAAAAACTAGCCATTGGAGTGCATTTAATGCAGTTGCAGCTTTCTGTGACTCAGTTAACGTACGTTGGCATTTGAAGACGTACGTTGATCATGCTTCATTTCTAGATGATGTACGTTGTCTTTCCTCTACATATGTTGTGATCCTTCACTGTGTACGTTGTGAATGTATGACGTACATTGTTAAGGATCTAGTAGCCTCTGTTTGTATTTAGTTCCATGTCTACGTACGTTGCAGATTCTCTACGTACGTTGTCATCCATAATGTACGTTGTGACTTTACAAGATGTATGTTGATCATGACGTTTTCCAGATAACGTACTTCAACTTTGTCGTAACGTACGTTGATGCTTTGCAGAGCCTTGTTTCGCAACTCTAAGCCTTCTAACGTTTTCCACTTTAAGTCAAACATTTTTCTCTTCATCAAAACCTTTTGCTCATCATCAAAACACATAAGGAACTTATTGTTGATCACCTATGATCCAACAATGTCCCCCTTTTTTATGATGACAAAACTTTGAAGGATTGATGGCTACATCAAGGGCAACAATTGATCAAGGATATCATCATTGTCATTTGATTAGTATTATGCAAGAGTGAATTTTGAAATTTTTTTATCCTTATTCAATTAAGCATATAACACTCTCCACCTTTTTGTCATTTATTAAAAAGATTAAACAATTAAGCAATTTATAAGCATATTCACGACCTTTCAAAAGCAATTTGTGCATATATATAAAAAAATAGTTTCTCCCCCTATTTATTTCAAAACAATGCACATATGTAAATCAACATAATCAAATAATTCATGCAAATAAAAATAATCAAATTAGAAATAATAATTGCATGAAATATAAAAGAGTGAGATTAAAAAAGATACCTTGTATGCCGAAAGACATACATTTGCCATTGGATCTCATCATCACTTGAAGAAGAACTATAGCCTCTTCTTTTC
>CAODLS010383157.1:0-32453 GCA_948243855.1 Flueggea neowawraea
TCTTTGATATTGTTGAATTAATTAGTGTGTAATTTGTAATTTTATGTTGTGTGGGTTAATATTTTATAGTTTAATTTGTTTTTGGATTTAATATTTGGTGTAGATTTATTTTTATGTTAGTTTAATTTTTTTGTAAATTTAATATTATGTCGTAAAATTTATTTGCATGTATAAAAGTTTGATTGAATGTATTTTTTTAGAAAAAATCTCAAGAACAGAACTGAAACCGTACTGGTTTATCTGACCCAAAAGAACAGAAAAATCGAACCAAAACCGAACCAAAATTTCGGGCATTTTGGTTCAGTTCTTTTGAGTCTTCAATTCAGTTCCGATTCCTAAGAAATTGAGGAACCAAAGTTTCGGTTTGGTTTCAATTCTTGAATCAAAATCGAACCAAATCAACTTACGATCAGCCCTAATTTGTGGTTGTGATTAAAATGATGCATATCAAAACGTGTCCTTTAGTCAGGCCTGTTAGGTCAAACATTGACCTCATTTTTGTCATTTAGGCATAGACTTGACTCTTCCAGTGCTATTGCCAAGTAACTGTTTTATGGGTCTGGAAAAAAATGTTAAAAATACCTAGACAAACGTGTTTTTTTTTTTATGGATGGATCGTGGAGTCAAAATTTTACACCAAAACACATCGTGAAGGCAAGGAACTATATAGTGACGGAATTAGAATCATATTCATTGGGATCCAACGATATACGGATCAATATTAACAAACTTGATTTTCATATATACATGTAATATATTAAAAATTTATTGAGTTTAGGAGCGAGAAAATGATATGCATGATATACAAACATCTAATATAATAGTACAAATATATCAAATATACCACAAATATATAAATATACCATACTATAGAATTGTTAGGTCGCTGGAACTATGTATCTCTTGTAGTCACGGAGTAAAAAAGTTGCTTGCTACTGATGAAAATTTGAGAACTCTAGGATCAAATTGTGCTTTCTACAATTATGAACCAAAAGGAGCATGAAGGCAGATATATTCTATATAACCTAATAGTATAGAGTGCCAAAATAATCAATCGAGCACTAAGATCGAACACAATAAATTGTAAACTCTGAACAGATCGTTGAATACAAACCTCACAATCGAATTACATCTGTTTTATTGAAATAAACGATTGACTGAATCACAATCTAAATGCCTACTTGAGATCGGATCAAACTACAGAAAAAGAACATATTCTCCTTGTTGAAGAGAGAAGGTGGTTACTGCTTTTTTGAGAGGGAGAGAAAAATAGTTTTTTTTTTCTTTTTATGTCTCTGTATTTTTTTATTATGTTTACCTAATCCTCTAGAGTGTTCTACACATATATATTATTAGTATGTATGGACCCTAGCTAGATTTTTCTAATTAGTTAACTCAATAACTAATGGATTTGGATTATATCAGTTAACATCCTGAACGGGCTCGATTTTCCAACATAACATTTTAAAAAATCTTAATTCTTGAATTTATGATACTAAATCAGAACAAATCACACAACAGATAATGTCCATTATTCACAAAATGTTTATAGTAACTCAGAGTGATTATTGTATGATGCCAATACATAGATATATAGATAGATAGTTATTTGTTTTATAAGTGATTTTATTTTCTCCGTCCGGTAATAAAAGTAATTTTAAAATCAAATTATATATACATGCGTAACAACGTGAACATTGTGACGGTGATATTATGTGTCATCATATCAGTCGGTAACTTATATCACAAGTGGCAGTTAGGTCGTGAGTCATCGTAACCTATAAACAAAGCACCACAAAAGCGCCAAATTCAAAAAAGAAATTATTTGAACTATAATCTGAAAAAGGCCGATTGAGATGCAGACAGGCAGCGGTGAAGTTTAAAGTAAATCGGGAAAAAACTACAATATCTTGTTGAAGAATGAAAAGTAAATCGAAAAATAAAAAGAAAAGAACGAAGGGAGTGACAAAGCGCATGCAGATAGATGAGACAACCTGTCAGTCTGTGCTCGTGAAGAAGGCAAAAGAGCCAATTCTGCAGATAAACGTGTGCAGCCTTTTTTCCAATCCTTTTTCCCATTCTTCAAAACCCACCAATCCTTTTTTGTGTAGCCTCTTTTCATTTTATTTTTTACCAATCTTTTGACATTCTGCGTAGGTAAAACAATAGTGGTGGTACTAAAATGTGTCGTGGGAGCTCATTGCGCGGGTGATGGGTCTTTCCTATTTGGCCGACAATTGTGGTCGCCACCACATTCCATCTGCTGCGTTTGTGCGCTCTGCGTCGTCACCGCGTTATCACCATAAACTTGAACAAATTTTTTTCTTTGTTTTTTTTTAATGAACATGATCGTGGAGAGCTAGAGCTAGATATTTGAGTCGATAATTTTTTTTGGAATTTCAAAATTCATTCATGTGTAGAGTTGGAATTTAGAACTTTTTTTTAATAGAGGAGAAGATCAATATTTTACTTCATGGGTTAATTACATTTACCATCACAGACGTTTCCACTTAATTTTGCTCCAAGTCGCACAAGTGAATTTTTTTTTACAATTAAGTCGCAAAATCAAAGTTTTTGTTTCATCAAACTCAAAATGACCGAAACATACCCACATCTGCACCAAAGAGTGATTTAGCCCCTCTTGTTTTTTAGTCCGAATATACTCTTGTCGTTATTAAAAATGGGTCACGTATGCCCCTCCGTTATGACACGTCGCACATGTGACAGACGTAGCTAATTTAGACGTTAAAGTTCGATGATTTGGCATTTCTTTTGATGTTAAATATTCTACAACAATGCACCTGAGACTAAAACGACTAACATATATTCATCTAAAACATTTGCACCTCAAACCAATATAAATTAAATAAAACACCGTAAATATTTACATGACAAACACAATGATTTTAAAGAAACCCAACGCATATACTATTTGAATGGAATTCTTCATGCAAAGCTCGTGTCATTCGGCTTGTTGAAGAAGATTAAAACCCAACTAAGTGAAACGCCAATATGTTGATGCCGAGCCGGTGTTGTTAGCTTTCTAATTAAGATTGTGAATCATCCAAGATCCACCACAAAAAATGAGACAACCAAAAATATAGGCACAAAACAATCATAGGTAAAACTGTTAATCAATTAATAAAAGGGAACAAAATTGAAAAAGTTGCAAGTTTGAGGAACCAAGTATAAATCTTGGAACATCTAGACAACCACAATTGTGCCCAAGGTTTTTTTATACTTCAAACAGCACGTTGTTTGAGAAGCTAAACGATTAGTCCTGGGATAAGGTGCAAATTTGCTCCAACCTTTGTGCCAAAGAGCAACTTAGCCCTTATTGTTGTTTTTGGTCCTAATGTACTCTCACGTACTAAAATGGGTCATGTTTGCCCCTCCGTTACGACACGTCACATATGTGATAGATGTAGATCATTTAGACGTTAAATTTTGATGATTTGGCATTTATTTTAATGTTAAATATTTTACGACAATACATCAAACACTTGCACCTTAAACCAACAGAAGGTAAATAAAACACCGTAAATATTCACATGACAAACACAATGATTTAAAGAAACCAATGCGTATACTATATGAATGGCATTCTTCATGCAGGGCTCGTGTCCTTCGGCTTGCTAATGAAGATGAAGTTTGAGACACAACCGAATGGCGCCTCAATTATTGGTGTTCGTGTCATTTGGCTTGCTAAAGAAGATTGAAACCCAACTGAGTGACATGCCAAAATGTTGATGCAGAGCCCGTGTCATTCAACTTTCTGATTAGGATTGTGAATCATCCAAAATCCACCACAAAAAAAAAATGAGACAACAAAAAATATAGGCGCAAAACAACCAAGCCTAATAGTGATTGGTTTTTCAAGTGAAGCAAGACCGTTGGTGATTTTGACAAACCGGTCTAACATACTTGTGATGCACTCTCCATCCTTCATTGAGAACAATTCATAATCATGTAACAACATATTGACATTTGTTTCTTTGACTTGAGTTGTACCTTTATGAGTGAGTTCTAGCATCTCCCATATTGTCAAGGCCCGTTTCAGGACCATGACTGGCGTACGAGGTGAACTGTTTGTGAGAGTTCAGCTCATCTTACACAAGCCTAGAAGGATCATATACGTTGACCAATTGGATTATTTAAAATCATTCGTAAAGAACATAAATGAATACAAAATAAAAACATAACCAATGTATATATTTAGTCTATGAAAATATACTAAAGCGGTAATAAATCATATGTAATCAAAATACGATATGAGTATATGAGTATAAAACAATATATAGAAGATACCCAATACCCAACAATAACCCGATGTGGAACCCTACAACAACATATACAAGGCCGATCAAAAGGACACTCACTATTAAAAGAAATGCCTCACTGATCATCGATCACCAAGCGGTCGTTGGATGCCAAAATATGCCTGAAAAAATATTAAAAGAAAGGGGGTGAGAAAATATCAGTGAGGGATGACTCTAGATTGTCTCATACGTGCATCGCAAAGACATTTTTGAAAACCGTTCAAAAATATCGCATGTTCATAGGTATATTATAATATACACACTACTAATAGTAGTATTTAAAAACATTTGCAAAACATTAACAACCAAGGTAAACAGCACACGATCAGACGATGTTATTTCCAAATCACAATACATATACCATATATATATCAAATCTAATAATGGAACTATAACTGAATCGGTTGTGCCACTAAATAACAAAATATGTATAACAGATACTGAAGTGACTATGTCACTAAAATACGTGTGTCTGGTCAAACACATGGTTACCATACTACCCAGGTAACAAGGGCCTTATCAAAGCAGTGGTATACTAAAGGCTACTTATAACCCAGTAGCATAGGCGTCCCATATATATAAAATCCATACAGACAGGCAAATATATCAAAGTATAAAACTGTTACATATAACAATTTAAGAAATATTGTAAACCAATTATCATATAGCCAATTTAATTTAGCCAATCCTTTATTATTCATATTACAAGTGAATGCTCAACACATCAAAAACTAATAGATTTCAAAACACACGGCCTAAGTGTCTAAAGTTGTCAATGTACTCACCTGAAGTCCAAAAAGAAAAGCTAGACCAATCATGCACCACTAATAGGCGTTGGTCTCGATGGCAGGGACATGAAGCTGAAACATATACAAATCAATCGGATCAAGTCATAATACTGGTATTGTGGTAGTACTGAATACATGAAGTGAAATGCATATGAAAACACCTAAAATCTATCGTTCTCGTCTCAAAGATCAGAATCTGCGTAAACTTATAGTCCAATCCTCAAAATAGTCAAAGTATCTTATTAGACTCCAAAACATATACGAAAACATCACTTTAGGCCCTCTGAGATATGTCTTACTCGAGTAGCCTAACCGTCAACTCAATTAGCCTAACCGCCAACTCGAGTAAGATTGCACTGAGGTTACTCGAGTAAGCCTAAAGCCTAACTCGAGCAACCCAAACCTGTATAACTCGAGTAAACACAATGAATAACTCGAGTTATATAACCCTCAAATTACTCGAGTAAACAAATAGATAACTTGAGTTATACAACAACTAGATTACTCGAGTAAACAAACAGATAACTTGAGTAATGCATTCTCCAGATCGAAAATCACTTAAAACAACCCAGAATGCTTTTAACCCAAAAACAACCTATGAAATCCATTAGGTTCCTTGACAAACATCCATTTTCCACTTGTTTCAACTATAGACAGAACTTCAAACCCATTAATCACCTCTAAACAATCCTTAACAATATTAAAATCCAACTTCAAACATACTACATGAACAAAGAACCAAGAAACCAACTAAGAGAGACAATTCTTACCTCAAATCCGTGAATAAGTGAGTGATTAAGCAATAGAGTTGAAAGGAAATTGTCTTTGTGTGTTTTAGAGAAGCTCTGAGGGTGAAAAATGAAGAATCAAGTTGAATATATTATCTTTATAAGCTACTAACCGACGACACCGCTTGCCTAGAAACATGGCTTACTCGAGTTAGTCAAATCTCTAATTGGAGTAAGACACCCTTCAATGCAGAAATTCTCACTTCGATAACTTGAGTTATCGAGGGCCTATATTACTTAAGTAACACCTTCTCTAACTTGAGTAACATGACTTTGTTGAACAAAACTCCTAAAAATTCTTCAACGGCTCAACTAAAACGAACTTGTCCTTACACATATTACCTTTGCATTTTCACAAGAAGATATTCTATTATGTTTTTCTTGATTCAAAGCACAATACGAGAGTTGAGTACCCTTGGAGTTTAGATGAATGGACTTCCAATATTCATCATTGAAATCTTCATACTCCTTAGGTGTGTCATCTTCATTCTTGGGAATTTTAGGACCAAGAACAATCACCTTCCAAAGATCTATACGTTTATATAAAAATAGACATCATTTTCTTCCGTGAAATAAAATTAGGGTTATCAAATAAAGGATGTAAAGAGAAGCACTGAAAATGCATCCAAATCTTTTCTGAAGACGGTGAAGTCTTCAAAAGAAAGACACTCTAATACCAATTGTTGACACAAGGATCACTTTAGAGGAGGTGAATAGAGTGATTGAAACTTTCTTTCAATCTTGCAAAATTACAAAAACTTGAAAAAAAATATTAGGTGTGTGTGCAAATGTTAATCAAAATAACAAAGATAACAATAAGAATGATAAGAGAGAAGAAATCAAACACAAGGATTTTATAGTGGTTCGGTCAATTCTCAGTGCCTATATCCACTACCTAAGTTTTCGGACTTACATTTTTCCACCAATGCCTCCAACAAGGTCTTTACATCAACTTCTACTCCTTATCCCTTAGCGAGTAGCCAACCACGTTGTTTTTTGACTCACAACGAACCAATGTTGTTTTAAAGATGACAACTAACCACGTGTGTTTTTTTCAGCTTACACACAACCTTACAACTTCATTTTTCAAGCTAAGTGAGAACTTCTACTCTTCACTTGATTTTGGTTCAACTAAAAACCTAAAGGCTATTGGCAATAAACCCCTTTGATTCTAATACCTTAACCCAAATACAAGTATGATAATAACAACAAAGTGTTTGCAAGTGGCTAACAATGATGGTGAGACTTCAGGATAAGAGATAAACAACAAATTACACACACTATACCAATTTTAACCTCTTTTAGGTACTTTCAAAGATGGTGAATTTAAGCATAAACCAAGGAGAGAGGCACTTAATTCTAAAGTTTGGAATCCCTTTTATAGAGTTTTAAATATTTTTGAAGTTGTTCTAACGTTGGAGTAGCATAGGAACCTATTGGAAATCAATCATGAAGCCTTTTGGATGTTGTCGGATGGTGTCGGTCGACTACCACGCTTGTTAATTTACTACCAGGCTTTCTTACACTTTTGTCCACTTCACTATAAGAAATTTGTCTATTCTCTATGAAGGAAAATCTTAGGCAAATGTGCCTTTCTCTTAGAAAAAGAGTATTTGCTACAAAAAAAAAAAAGACTTGGGACAAAGCGTAGAGAATTCCAAGTTAGTACATGGTATTGCCCATGTTTTTTCACTTTGTGGAGAAACATGGAAGAATTTCCTACTCTTTTTATCATAGCTAAAAATCTCCCAAATACATGGTTGGTTGTTGCGAATCGTAGAGATATGAAAAAATTCTCTACGAAAAAATTCATTGGGAATGATAAATTTTGTCTATGAAACGAAATTATAGAGAATTATTGTTATTGGCTACAACAAGATTTCATAGGGAAAAATATGTTTTTTTTTTTACCTACAAAAAGTTTTATCGTAGAAAAAGGAGTTGTTTCACTGCAATATTATTTCGTATATATTTTGCATATTCATCTATGATTTACTTAATCCTTAGGCAAATATATAATCATTTTCATCAGCATCATGTTCTCTCGCCACGAATGCTTTTCGTAGGCAATCATTTCTTTTGTCTATGATTTCTCAAATCGTGGATAAATGTTATTTTTAATTACCATTTTCCCCCTAGCTTATAGGATATTTTTGTATACAATTTTGTTTATTAGTGGCGAAATGTCTTTCCTGTTGATCTTATTCCTATCCGAATTTTTTGACTTGCTTAATTGGATATAAACACAAATTATATTCATCAAAACATTATAAATATAAAATACTAGTTTGTAAATATTAGTATTAATTCATATATCATAATTACAATTAATTCAGTAAAAAGATCCTTACAAAATATATACAAATAAAACTATCTTTTGTTTTTCATTTTCCTATTTGAATACCACATCTGTCAAATAGGATAAGGGTTCATAATAAATCCTAATAAAAGGTACTAACACTGGCAAAATAAAAGTAGTATTGAGAGCAAAAGGAGCAAAAGCATAAGTTGTATATACCTCTTATTAACAAAAACAAATCATCATGCTAAGCCGCAAGTCAAGGAAATTGAACTAGTACCCTGCAATATAATAAATAAAAAATTCATAAGTCATGATTCACTTCATTTTTAGCATATTTAAAATGATTCAATAATCTAATTCCTTCAACTATATGGCACTGTGATTATTAAACTATCTAACCATATAGCTAACCTGAGATAGAAAAAGTGATTCAAACATTGAAGCATGAAAACTAAATCAAGGCTCCCTCATCACTGTTGTAAAATGAGAACATAACTGTCATATTGTGAACAAATAATGCCTACTAAATTGTAAACAAGTTTAAACATCAAGTATGATACCTGTGATAAGATTAAACATGAAGTATGATACCTCTGATTTCCAACAATAAAGATATTAGTATATATTAGTATACATGAATATACTAATATATTCATACAAAGTATAATCAAAATCATCATCACTGCTAAGTTCATCCACAATATTTATAAAATTATCTAATTGAAAGCAATTTGATACTTCATTTCCATCAACCATGTCTAGGTCAACATCATTTCGATGTGAGATTAAAATTTCATCATCAACATCTTCTATATGAACTCCAATCCCATTGGCTTCATTTTCTTGGTAGACGATGTTAAAATTATGTTCATCATCTATGTCCATCCTTTCAACTTCTAACTCTTGGACACAAAAAATATGGCGATGTTGAAACTTTTGCACAACTTTCCAATCTTTACCCAATTTTATATCATTGAGATAAAAAAAAAAAATTGTTTCGTTTGGCTAGCTAATACTAAAGGATCATTTTCGTACCAAGTGCCACTAACATTAATACTTGTGAGTTTACCGTCCTTTTTCACACCCGCCCCTTTAGTGTCGAGATTAAACCATTTACATTTAAAAAGAACAATCAGTCTTGCTTTAACATAGTCTAACTCCAGAATTTCTGATATCACAACGTAGAAATAAATGATTTCATCTTTGTGATTTTCTTCAGCCACAACACCACTATTTTGAATTCTAAGACAGCTATTGCAAGTATTTGTATGAAATCTAACTCCATTAACAATGCACCCAAAATATTTCTTGCAACACATGTGAGGTCCACATGCTAAAGAATGTAATACTTATGTTGCTTGTAGGCTCTGATGATTGTGTAATTGAATCATCTACGTACAAGCATAGAAACTATTATATAAACCGAACATATTACATAACAACATAGTACTTAAGAAAAAGTACTTATGCGTTTTCTAAACCAAGCATATTATCATCATTAATTTACCTATCTTTATGCCACCTCATATCTCTAGCAGTTTTTTTATGTTAATAGTCTTTGAAGTCTCAGTATAATGGGAAAGTATGGTAATACCATGTGAGAAATTTTCTTTCATTTTCCATCATTAAATTTCCACCTTGGTGTACCATAAGTAGGACATTCATCGTGATTTGACAAGTCTTTCCAATAAAGAGCACAATCATTTTTGCAAGCATGAATGATAGTGTACCCTAATCCTAAGTTAGACAATAAGCTTTTTGCATTATAATATGACTTAGGTATTGTGTTACCTTCCGGCAATGCATCTTTCAAAACTTCAAGGAAGATGTGCAAATGATTTATTTCTCCATTTATTATAAACTTTTAAATGAAGCGACTTCACAATGAAAGATAATTGTGAAAATTTGGAACATTCAGGGTATAACTGTTGTTGAGCTTCTTTTAGCAACTTCCTAAATCCATCATTGGAAGTGTCATAACCACTTATCCTATCCAAATTATTAACAAAATCACCTAACAGGTTATTGATTCCATCATCTTCCTCATTATTAGAAGACATATCACTTTCATCAATATCATTCTTACCGGTATTTGCATCAATATGTCTTCCATTATTATGGTCGAATAGTTCTCTATGATCAATCCATTTAATATAGAATCTATCAATCCCTCGAACAAGCCACATTTTGACTTTGTTTGTACACATTAAGGCAATCAATGCATAGGCATTGGATATCACAATCATTACCCATTTTCTCCTCTACGAATTTCAAAAAATTTTGTACCCCTACTACATGTTGAGATGACCATTTCAAAGCATTCATCCAATTCTTATCCATAGTATGGACCAAAAACAATTGCATGAAAAGAGATCAAGACTCTACAGAAAAGTTAAAACTTCAAAATCTTCTTACCCGTAAATTTTATCTTTTCACCTTCACAAGCCTTTTTTCCTGCAGAAGAATATGATCATTACACATAGATATATAAAACAATATAAGGTACAAAAACATGGTTGAATCTTAAAATGACTATTAGATTGAAAAGAAAAAAAACACTCAAAAGTTTGGATCGGTCTGACTCGATTACACCCCTAAGAAAAGCACAATGAAGGACAATAATATACTCACTAGACGATGGGATACAATTAACAAAGACTTGTTAGTTTTGTGACTCTCTCAATTTCTCTTAATAAGATTACATATATTATTTAGGCATTATCATTAAACTAACATGTTAGGTAGTCGACTACCAGACCCCGCCGATATACTACCAAGCTCTAAGTATTCATTATTTGATAGCTATAATAAAAAAACTATATTGTTAATAATGAAAAAGGCTGCTAAGTCAGTTTTAGGCTAATCATGAATCCACCGCTCAACTACTAGCTGACTTTGTTGATTCTGCCTTCCATTAGTCGACTGCTAACTTCAATGCACTTTCTATTTTGAGTTTTGCACTTGCTAGTCGACTACTAGAATGTGTGGGTCGACTCCTAGACCCGAGATCATGACTTTCTCATCTTTTTCTTGACCAATTTAATCTTGTTCATCTCTAATATTTTTCTCATTATTAAATTCAATTTAGAGCTTGTGAAATAGTCCAAACATGTAATGCCTAAGGCCCAAATTGATAGCCAAGTTAAGTATAACCATATTCAATGTTATGGATATCACCATTACCCATCATGCTTTACTAAAATAGCCTAATACACCTTGCTTCGGCAGAAACTATATTATGACAATCTAGGTATTGACAAATATTGATTATAAGAGGTATTATTGTGACTTAATATTATGTGAAGGTGAGGGATCGTTTTACATGCTATATGACAATTAATTATCATCATGTTGAGTTCGATTTTGATGATGATGAATGTAAAACATCCATGAAAATGTGCAAAATTGCAGACTTGCTAAAATTTGTCAACAAAGCACCTTAACAATTTAGCACGTTAATGAAGATCAAAGCACCTTATTGATTCATTAAAGCACATTAATGCATGCAAAATTTGCATCTGAGTAAGCAGACGTATTAAGCCAAGTAGCAGAAGTGCCAAACATTGATCTAAGTATGCAGATGATTAGTCAAGGCACATATATGAGGACCAACACACACAAATGGGGTATAACACATATTGTCTAATAATCTGAGCATTGTTGCATAGATGGATTAAAGATGAAAGCTTTAATGAGAAGATCAACAAACGCATATGAGTAGCAGTGCACATTGACGAGCTTCAAATGACAACAAAGTTGAGGCGCTCCTCCGGATTTCAAATTTTAATATTCCTCGTACAAAATAATGTTAGAATTAAAGGAGTGAAATTGGATAATCAACAATGCACCTTATTGATTGACAAAGTACTTTGATGAAAGTCTGGGAGAATGACAAAGCATCTTATTGATTAACAAAGCACTTTGATGAAAATTTGGGAACAACAAAGCACCTTATTGATGAACAAAGTGTGTTAATGAAAGTTTGTGCAAAAGTGCATATTCGACAAAGCACCTTATTGATGAATAAAGTGTGTTAATGAAAGTCTGGGTCAAATTAGATATTTTGGAATGAAGAACAACGCATGCAGATTAGGCCATAAAGCACGTAGATAACTATCCACACACGTAGCACGGATAACAACACACGTAGAAGGTTGTGACGTCATTTAAATCAGAATTTTCTAATCTCTCACAACGAATACTTTGAGGCTTCCAACGACTATTTTCTTAAGTGTGGCTATAAATAAACGTCTTCAACATCAGAGGAAAAGAGAGAAACATTGGCTACACTTTGCTATCTTTATTTCTCATTTGTTCTCTCATCTTTTAATTTTTATCCATCTGAGCTATTTACTTGCTATCATATTTCTAGGCTGGTGTGAACCATAATCTGTTATACTCTTGGGTTGAATTTGTAACAACCAAAGTTATTTACTTGGGGTAGATAGATTTTCTTGTTGAGCCTTAAAAAATAAAAGTGGTTGCTAGGGATTCTAGTTTGCTACCTATAAAAACTAAAGGCTTGGTTTGCTTGTTTTGTCCTGAAAACAAGTGGTGAAGATTTTCTAGTTGAGCCCACAAAAACTAGTGTAACAGTTTACTTATTGATCCATCAAAAAAAAGTTGTTGTAAACAGTTTTCCTATATCCGCAAGTGAAGAAGTTAGTGGATTGAAATTCTCTAAGGAATCTAGAAGAGTAGACGTAGGTTAAAGAGGACTGAACCACTATAAATCGGATTTGTGCTCTCTTCTCTTACTTTTTCTCTTACTTGTTTTACATTTATATTTGATTTATATTGTTCTGTGTTGATTGCATCGTTGATTTTCAGTTGCTTCCGCATTTAAATTTGATTTTAGTTTAAAAGAACGTTGTTATTTGTTTTAGTTTGTAAAAGAATTTCAACAAAGTTTTTAACTTGCTAAAATCAAATTCACCCCCATCTTGGATTGTCATTGTACATTGGAATCGAGTCTCTTTCAGTCCATCCATGGTAACGTCTAATTCAACTATTACGGACCCAAAGGCAAGTGCACCTATCGGACTATAATATTTGTGGACCTGATTACCAAGTGTTTTATCCCATAGAGATTAAGATTATTAGCTACTTGTTGTTACTCTATTATCTAACCGACAATATCAAATGGAATGAAATTAAAAAAACTAACAAACAACAACGAAAGAACAAACAACACAAAAAAAGAGTTAAACTTAAGCAATGGATCAAAGGTAACACCTAGATGTTGAATCCCCCTAGAATGTTCTAAGTTGTGGAAATGTGTCTTTCAATCATTCATTCAACAATTGGACCATGAAAGTTCCTAAAATATGTTAATCACCCTCTTGAGTCGATTAACTTCTAACGTCAAGTTGATTAACCAGAATATCTTCCTAATTAAACCCCAATGTTGCATTACCTCATTTTGTGAACTCCTTTATTAAGGTTGACCTTAATCTGGAGGATTAACATTGATCTATCTCTAGGTTTGCGTGCAAATATTTTCACCTATGAGTGTTCTATCATACAAAAAATCTCTCGATTACCCACGCACAAATCAATGTCTAATCAATGTGCTAGCAAAATCAATTCAACAATAACATGAAATAATCATAGATGAATCACAATAATTGAATGAAATAACACAACCCCATTACAAAGACATCCTAGGGTTCATCACATCTAGATGCATCAAAATATTTAGTTCATAGTTATAGAGAATAAAACAACAAGATTCAAACGAAAGCTAGAGAGAGAAAGAAAACCCATGATTGAATTCTTTAATCCTTCGATAAATCTCTTTAATCTTGGTTAAAATCCTCCAAAAGTGACCTTACAAAGACCAAATGTTTTCCCTTTCAAAATTGTATGTTTTTTGTGTCTAATGTCGGCCCTGCTCCAATTAGGGTTCATTCCAAGCTTAAATAGGCCGAATTAATGCGTTTTAATAAGACATGGGTGGAACAAGGCATTACATGGCAGTGTATTTCACTCCCAGGCCGTGTCTCGCATTTTAGAGGCGTATTTAACAAGTCAGGCCAAGACACAAGCCTTGCTTTGTTGTGCAAAATATTCAATGTAACTCATCACATGACTTTCTAATGCAATTACATGGCCATGTCTTCATTAAAAGCGACCGTGTCTTGTCCCGAAAGCCTCGAAAGTTAACGTTTGATCTCCGTTTTTGCTTGTTTTCCTTCGATTCCATTGAGACACCATTACCTGACCTAAAAAAGGGAATATAAACGATTAAAGTTCCAGAACTCACCAATAACACTAGAATTATAACCAAAGCAATAAGAAATCAATGGTACAAACATGTATAAATGAATGTTTATCAAACTACCTCACACTTAAACTTTTGGTTGTCCTCAAACAAAGAAAGAAGTAAAACAAGGGTAGACATCCTAACTAATCAATCAATTATGGCATGGAACTCACATTATAGAATAAAGATAAACTGAATAGCAGAGAATTCCAAATATGCATAAGGTACTAATCAACTTAAATGGCACTCCAAATTAACACAGGTAAGAGCTTAAATGATCAGACTAGTTGATTTGAATTTTTCACCTATTCAATTCATCAATTTAATTGCAAAGCATGCCATTAAACAATTTAGGCAAATACAGTTCACATTCAAATTGCATTCAAACAATTAAATAGATTCAACCAACTCAATAACTTACTTGCTACAAATATAGTCAGTAAATTAAGGGTTCAAATTATGTGTTTTGCACTTATTCAAGTTTTCACCATAAAAGAAGTCTTCTTTTTACGCGAAAACTATTCACTTGTGATGAGTGTGCCCAATTACTTAAAAAACCCCTCATGGAGGTGTTTTGCATACTCATGTCAAAAGATAATGGAGTAGATTAAGAACCCCATGTACTTGTCCTAGTTTAAGTTCAAGCAAGTTACGAGCAACACTTGATTTCTTATTTATATATTATCTTTATTTTTTTTATTTAGAACTTATATGCCGTCATTGTTCAAGTAAATCAATTAATAACCAAATTAATGAACTGAAAAAAATGAACAAGTCAAAGTGAAAATTTTAATCACAAACTCGAAACGCATGCTAATCCAGAACAACCAATTTAAGTCTCAAAGTAATGAAGGCATATTCACAATTCTCAATTAATCTATTTATTTGCACAATCACACAACATGCATACCCACAAAACAATATCAAGAATTTAATTAAGGATTATCATGCTCCTAACTCACACTTAATAATAGACATTGTCTTCAATGTACATAACAAAAACAAAAATAATTCAAATATGAAGGAGACAAATAAAGAGTTCTAGGACTTCCCTAAATATGGGTTTGTCGCGACCCCATCCTGATCGACGCAACAAAGGCAATCGAACAGGTTGGATGAGCTGACAAATAAATTTCAAGACAGGAGTCGCCACCAATATTTTTTTTATGTGTGATTGGTCACCTAAACTTATAAAATTCTGCTATGCTTTTATAAAGGGTTTGAGAGTTTAGTTAAGCATAGGGAAGAAACCAATTTCACCCCTACCATGCCCATTCCAAGAATGGTACCTCTAATTATGTATTAATAGTTCTTGATTGGAAGATATTATTGAAATGGATTTATTTATTTTATTATGGGCATTGGGTTTTTTTTGGAAAATGGACTTGAACTCAGGGTAATATCTCAAGCGTCTACGTACCCGCATTTGTATACGGATTAAAGGCCACGTAGTTCGACCAAGTGGTAGGTGGAAAGAACTAAATAGATTACTCTGTGAGTTTAAATTATGTTGAGATCCATTGCAATGTGTGGAAAACTATTTTTTTGAAAACTCGAACAATTTCACTCATCACGATTTAAATTCTCCTTAAAAAATATCATATTCAATGAGATGGGTGAAAATGGGGTGTTGTTTTTTTGTCGTTTCTTTTTTCTTTTTTTCGTATTTGATTATATCTTCGATTTTCCAACCAACTGGAGAAATCCTAGATAAATCGAGCTTTGTTATCTCAATCTAACCAACCAATTGGAGAGATTATAATAATTGGTTTTTCCTACCAATTGGAGAAATCTTGGATAAATCGAATTTTATTTTCTCAAACCAACCAACCAACCAATTGGAGGGATTAAATAATTGAATTTTCCAACTGACTGAAGAAATCTTGAATAGTATCGTTGTTTAATGAGTTTAAATTTATTAAAGCTTTGCACTTAGATTTATTAAATGTACATATAATAAGAAGAACCCAAGTTCCAAATAAATTAATGAATACTTGGCTTACAATTACCTAAATTCAGATTTAACGATAAATAAATAAATAGATGACATAAAAAATTCACATATGGATTTAGTTGCCCGATCAAACCAGAAAACAATATTAAGCAAGTCTAAACCAAACAACAAGTCCAAACCATACCACCAATAAGTTTCTGCGGCCAACCAAAACATGTTGAGTTTAGTTTTGATGATGATAAATGTAAAACATCCATGAAAGAGGTAAAAAGTTGAAGACTTGTTGATATCTAGCCATAAAGTACCTAAAAGAGCAATCTAAAAACATTGAGCACGGTAAGAGGTATTTTGGGTTTTCCATAATTGACATTTGTGTGCGTAGAAGAACATACAATGCACGTAGAGCCTATGTAATACACGTAGATTGGTTGAATGAGGAAGCAAAAAGTGTCAGACATTGATCTACTCACACAAAGGTTATGCTATGCACGTAGTATAGATAATGGAGATACTTGTTTAGATGAGGCATAATATTACGCACGTAGAAGAATGAATTATGTGCGTAGACAAGCTCGTAATGAAAACTGAAGAGAGCTCACAAGACAAAGCTAAGCCATGTATAACCGTTGGTCCATGCGCGTAAAAGAGTAAATGAGACATCTTTGAAGTGATCATACTATGCACTTAGTATGGTGTATTAAACGCGTAGACGGTGCTCCAAAATACTGGCAATTGTGAGACGCTCCTCGGGATTTGAATTTCAAATATTCTCTAAAACAGTCATATGAAGTATCAAAGGATTAATCTTTGAAGAATAATGTCCTACGCACGTAGTAGAGGCACTACACACGTAGATGAGCTTTAGATAAGGGCAAATTGAGACGCTCCTCGGGATTTGAATTTAAATATTCTCTGACATAGTCATGTGAAGAATTAAAGGTGCTATCTTTGAATAAGAACAACTACACACATAAAAGAGTGTTACGCATGTAGAAAGCCACTAGGTGAAATTTCATATTCTGGAAGTTAGATCAATGCAGGCAGTACATGGTACAATGCACATAGATCATTAGCCTACACACGTAGAATGGGATTAAGGCATGTAGATGCCAATTTATCCAAGGCAGTGATTACTGGAGTTCTTGCAATACACGTAAAAGGAAGATCAAAGTGCACAAAACTCGGTTGGAACAAGATACTACACACGTAGATGGTTGCTACGCATATAGAAGGCTATGACATCATTGAAGGACTGAATTTTCTATTCTCACAACGGCTACTTTAAGGCTTCAACGGCTATATTCTTTCAAATGGTTATAAATAGACGTCCCAAAGTGGAAGAAAGATAAGAGAAACCTTTGCTAAGATTTGATATTCTTTCTCTCTCTCACTTCTACCTTTCTAACCCATTTGAGCTATTTACTTGCAATTTGATTTCTGGGTTGGCGTGAACTTTAATCTGTTATATCTTGGATTGAATTTGTATCGAACAAGGTTATTTGTTTGGGGTAGATATGTTTTCTTTTTATGCCTTATAAAAATAAGAGTGATTGATAGTGAACCTTAGAAAAATAGTTGGTAATGGTTTCTAGTTAAGCTCGCAAAAACTAGAGGTTTGGTTTGCTTGTTTTGTCCATAAAACAAGTGGTAACAATTTTCTAGTTAAGCATATAAAAGCTAGAGATTTGTTTTGCTTATTTTTTCCATAAAACAAGTGGTACTGGTTTTCTAGTTAAACCCATAAAACCTAGGGATTCAGTTTGCTAGTTGACCCTAAAAAAACTAGTGGTTTTGTTTGCTCGTTTTTTCCTTAAAATAAGGTGTAACGGTTTGCTTGTTGAACCTACAAAAACAAGTATTATAAACAATTTTTCTCCACCCAGAAGTGAGGAGTTAGTTGATTAAAATTCTCTAGGGAATCTAGAGGAGTAGATGTAAGTCAAAGAGGATCGAACAACTATAAATTGAATTTATTTTCTTTCTCCCTACTCTCTTTATTTTACTGTATATTTGTCATATCTTGTGTGTGAATTAGTGTTTTGTTGCTTCCGTATTTAACTTTGATTTTGTTTGTAAAAGACTTTATTATTTGATTTAATTTGCAAAAGTTTTAAACAAAGTTTTTGAAATTTCTAAAACTTCAATTCACCCTCTTCTTAGTATTTCATTCACATTGGGACCGAATCTTTACAAAACAAACCAAACCATTCCACCAAATCAGCTCACTAAGACTAATCCAAACCTGTCATACTGATAAATTAAACCAGACCCACAGGAGTAAAATACCCGACCAAACCAGTCCACAAATCCAACCGAAACTCACCAACTCATGTAAACAAAACAACCAATATAAGCAAGTAAAACCGGCCCATACTGCATATATGTTCATCAAAAAATTAGGGTCAATAGGTGTTACTCACAATCTGCCACGAACAAGACAAGGGAGTGCAGAAGAAGAAGAGCGGCGGCGGGTGCAAAAGGGGTGCCCTCGTCAACGAACTCCAGCGGCGCACAGCGATGGGTTTCGGCGTTCTTGTCTCCCCTTCCTGCTTTGTTTCTTCTCTTTTATTTATTTATTTATTTACTTTATTTTCACACTTTTTTGTTCTTTTCTGTCTTCTTTTTTTTTATTTTTAAACTCCCTTCCTCATTTTTTCTTTTCCACAATTTTTTAATTTTTTTCTCTTTTCTTCTTTGACAACTCTTGTTCTTTCCATGTTTAACAACTAATTTTCTAGGTTAATTTCATTTGGGGTCACTAAAATTTGGGTATTTTATGGTCACTAAAGTCATTCTTTGTTCAAAAATATCACCACGTTTAAAAGATATGTTCATCCATGGTAACTTGTGCCTGATTTTTTAATCTAAAAACTGGAATTACCCACGAGACACCAAGTGAATTAAAATTTTGCCACTTAAGCTTGCCACATGGATAAAACCTATTCCTAACAAAACCAAACTTACCTCACAATCTAAATATTTTACATAGCCACACGAAAAAGCCAAAATCGAAATAATCAACCGACCAACTCTTCCTCTTCAAACCCAACGTTGTCATGATTCTCATCTCTCTTTCATTACTCCACTATCTACCACCAAACAGATCCATTACAGAACACAAGAACTGCCATTAGTTTAATATATTCTTAATCATTTAAAATTTTACAACTTAAAGTTCATAAAAAACATTATCAATAGTCAGTGACGTTTTCCAACCAAAAGCCCCTAATGTATGACCAGAAAATTAAATCTCATCTCCAAAAAAAATTAAGCTATCTCACAATCTTTCTAGGTTAATCCCAAACAGATCTCAAATCTCAGTGGAGGAAATCTCAAATCCTACATCTCTCTCTCCTTAAAACATCATCTTCTAAAACAAAAAATAAAATAAAATAGAAACATCATTTCTTCACCAAGACTAGACAATTGGACCACTACTGCAACTCTTTTATTTTTCTATTTTTAAAAATCCACCATTGTTAGTCTTCTCATTGCTTTTGAAATGAGAACTTCATCAGTGTTTTTGTTTCAATTTTGAATCCAAACACCCATACAAAAATGCCTTTTCTACTCTTCCTCTCAAACCTACGCATTCTACACCATGGTGAAATTGAAGAGAGACAAAGACGAGAGCAAGTTAAGAGACTGCTGAAAGAGAATTGCGAGGATTAAAATTTTTTCCTATTGATTTTTTCACAGAGAGAGATTGAGATGTGAGAGACAAACGAAGCCGAAGTGAGATAGAGGCAAGAGCGACGACGACATTAAGAGGTGAGGAGAGATACGAAACAGAAGAGTGATGCAATGGTAAGAAAGGAGAAATCAAGAGTGGTGACGGTGATGCCTTTAAGAATGTGTTTATGGTAAGAGTGATTAATGCTTGATGGATCAGAGAGTGACTAGGTGGGTTGTAGTTAGAGGGATGAAAAAGGTCCGGTTCAGTTTTGGGTGAGGGGTTCGGTAACTTAATTGGGTTGATCGATTGACGGATAGGTTCGATTTTGGATGAATGGTTCACTTTTCAAGAGGAAATGAGTTTTTAGGCATACGTGGTAGCTAACTCACTTTCTTGAAGTGTGAAATCGAATAACCCGGCTATTGCGACCATGGATGAACAAACTTCTTAAATGTGGTGACTTTTTGAACAAAAAATGACTTTAGTGACAATACTTAAGAAATACCCAAAGTTTGTGACCACGAATAAAATTAACTCTCCCTCTCTCTCTCTCACAGTAGGGGTCAACGTTTTGAAGGCTTAAACTTTTGTATTTTTGGTGACGATAATGCGAGGGTGACTGGAAGGGTGATTAGGGTGGTGTTTGGTGGTTCGATGTTTGGGTAGTGGACGTGGTTTCAGAAATGGTGGATTTTGAAGGTGAAAGTGGTGTTGGTTTTGGAGGTCGAAGTGACTCAGGTTTGTGTGGTGGAAGCAGTGTCGGTTTCTGTGGTGGGTAGCAAGTTTGGTGGAGGAGGTGGTTTCAAGAGTGAATGGCGGTTTCTGTGGTGGGTGACGATTTCAGTAGCAAAAGTGGTTTCGTGTTTTGATTGTTGTTTGGGCCCAATGGTCGGTTTGAATTGGAAGATATTTTTCTGTCTTAACCCTCCCCTCCCCGCCCCCTCTCTGTCTTCTGTTGAGTGCTCTTATAGGAGGTGACTGAGAATCCTGATGCCAAGTTTTTTCCATCGTTTTAAACTTTGTAGCTCTAATTTTCTTTTGTCCATTAGTTTCAAATATGAAACTTCTCTTGATCAGAAAATTTTCAGCTTCAAAGTGGAAAGTTTAGGTTATAACTTTCGTAATTTAAGGGTGCATGCCTTGACTTGGTGGCTTGCTTCTGTCTTTACAGTGTTCCATTTTTTGCTGTTCACAATCTCTGTAACTTGAATAAAAGAAACAACACTTTACTTATTTTGCTTGTCACGTTTATTGTATCCTGACTTCTTTAATTTTTTTTTTTTTATGTTTGGGATAGCACTTTAGTTGTATTTGAATGGAATGGATTAGGTAGACATATGAAAACTAAACCGAAACCGGTGAATCGGACCAAAATCGAACCGATCAAAATTAGAACTGACCTAAAACCGTGAACCGCACAGTACAAAACCAACAGTTCACGGGCTAGTTCCGATTCAAGGGTTTTGAAAACCGTCAAACCGTCGGTTCTAAACTGTTTTGAACTATCTGATTGAATCACCGGTTAACTAGTTGTTCAACCCTTAAAAACAAACAATTTTAACCGAAATCAGCGGTTAACCTTTTAAATCAATGGTTTTAACCCTCTTAAACCAACAATTTTAACCAAAACTAAAAGTTCAATCTTTCTAAATCAGCGATTTTAACAATATTTTTTTATAAAAATAAAAAAAATCGATTTAAACCAGACCAAACCGAAACAGAAATCGTTGATCAAACCGACTAAACCATTGATTGAACCTGTCAAAACTGAAACTGGACCGAAAACGGAACCGAACCGCCGATGGACTGTTTGGTTTCGGTTCCCTCATTTCAGAAACCGGAATCGACGGTTCCTGAACCAGTAACATGTCTAGAGTTAGGTCATTGAAACTAATCTGGTTCATTTTTTGAGAAGCAAAATGGGCTAAAAATCAATGGGCCTATAAAAAAATGGGTTCACAATAATAAAAGTGAGATTGAATTGAGAAGTCGAATAGGACTGATTTATCAGATACTTCAACAAATCGAATCTAAATTATTATTTTCTCATAATATTATTTATTAATTTATTTAAAAATTATCAGCATTACTAAAATTGAGGTGATAACAGGGTTCATAAAGCTAAATATTGGCGTGAATTCCTTCCAAAATCAAGAGAAACCTTACAAAAAAAAAAACAAAGAAAAAAATTTAGAACACAAACAAAACATCACAATATATATAGATAACTCAACCTGTGATTCTAATGTCGACAAACAAAATAAAGCAGTAAACCTTCCAAAAGTGAGCACTTGAGGAAAATAGAAGCATATAAAAATTGTTCAATAATAGACAAATACATGTTTAAATACAACACACTGGCTAAAAAGAGAGAAACATAAACAAAACAGTTGAAAAAATGAAGTGTTCATAAGTAGCTTGGGTTGCCTCCTAAGAAGCACTTGTTTAACATCATTAGCTTGACGTTGGTGAGTGGAGGTCTTCATAAAGTTCATGTGCAGGGTGAGGAGGAGCAATCCTTCTAATCTCACACAGTAGCTTGCAGCATTGAGACAACTTGTCCTTAATTCGCCAAACAAAGCAACACACCATTGGACACTTTGTTCCCGCACTCGATTGTTCAGTTCCTTGTTTTGCCTTCTTACATTTTTTAGCTTTTGTATCCTTCTTCTTGACTTCTGTCATCATCTCTTGATTTGGGGGTTCATCCTTTGACTTCCTTCCCTGTAATTCATGCAAAACAACAGATGAAACATTGTTGTCCCTAGTATCTAATGCATGTGTTGATTCAAGATCAGCAAGATTTTGAATTTTTGAACCATTGATTTGAATATTTTTACCTTCGACTCTAAAGGTTAAAATTCCGTCATGAACATCCATTATGGACCTAATAGTAGCTAAAAATGGTCGCCCAAAAATCAAAGGTGTTTCGACACTGGATTTCATATCAAGGATCAAAAAATCAACAAGAGATATTAAGTCATTAACCCTAACTAGAATGTTCTATATCATACCCCTAGGATGGATTGTAACACCCATACCTATATAAGATATATTCACATATCTCTATCACATATAATAGCATTTGCATATATATCAACGAGATTACAGCAAATACAAGCTACCACACAAATACGACAGAACTAACAAAGCTTGTCAACATATAATATACATCATAGAGTACAAGTTAATTCTAGCAGACTTTATACAATGCATGATGAGCCATTAAGATCTCATCCTCAAAAATCTATATGCATAAGTGTTATGGAGAGAGAGAGTGATTGCGGCATCCAGACCTCTGTCGTGTTCGTGTATCTACAAGCCTGCAAATCGACTCAACAGCTAATTGCTGATACTTGGGAAAAATTTTGCGTTTTATATGAGTCCCAACTCAATGAGGAACCCAGCAAATATCAAACAATATATAATAATGTACCATATACACAATCAGTCTAATATATCACAAGTAAACCATATATGATAAGAACACCTAATAAGAATGCAATGTTATTCTGTTTTATTTGGTAATAGCGCACAACATGTCAAGTATTGCCCCAGGTTTCTAATATAAGAGATCTCAAGGATCTTTTCAATGCCAATAGAATTGACCCGTAGGTCTAATCACATAAATCAAATAACTCGTTGGTCAGTCCAATATACTAGAATGGATTCTAGAGGTGGCTAATACGAGTTTTAGCTGCGTATAGCACTTAGTTCCATCTACTTTCTCATATAACCAATATTTTAAATAGAATTGCAATACCTGAATACATCAACCAATACCATTCCTTTTTAACCATATGAAATCAGATGCAACACATATACACAAATGTATCTCAATATCATTTCCAATAACATTCCGATAACTCACATATTGAGTCCAGCATATGATCATGAATGCTTCAATGCATTTCAAATAGGAATTTACCAATTGCGCATAATTAGATCATATACAAATTCACCAATATCAAATAATCAGATAACCAATACCAATATTTCCACATATCTCATAACAACTCATAACAAATACTAATATATCAGACAATACACAATATATCACATAAAGCACGTAGTGGGTTCACTCATAAGAAAAAACAAGCTGGAGTACTTTAGCTCGCCTCTGGAGCCTCTCTGTAGTCCTTCTCACCTAATACACACAACCACATAATTTCCTATCAATTCAGAATGCATATGTACCAATTTATGCATACGATGCCTAATTGATGCATGTTCCAATATTGACACTTCTAATATATATCTATACATGCAATTTGGTATGAATTAGACAGTCTCATACATTTTAGACCACTCTTATAGGCGTCTGATATTTAACGACAATTGACGAAATGCAAATTAAGCCTATTTACACAATCTGGCTAGTTTGAATTTTCCTCTCCCGTCGACAACCAAACGAACTCTTTTTATTCTCAAATTTAAATCACATATAAAACCCATATAAGGGTTGATTGGTACCAAAAATCAGACTCTACATCGTTCAAATGAAGTCTACGTACTATATCAAACTACTATTTCCGCCAAAATAGACATGTTTACACTAATTTGTATTCAATGTCCGTTATGATCATACGTAGCATCTGAAACTTTAAAGATAAATACTATGCACATAAATAACAAATTTTATGTTTTACACCTCGACTACATCTGTCTCTAAATGCCTCAAAATAAGGTTGCGATACAGACTGAAATCTAGACACAATCAAACCCATATTTCAGTTCATATGTTTTCTATGTTCAGTTCATGTTCCAACCAGAATCAGACCTCTAAATACATGCTCCAATGAATATTAAACATCTATGAATGAAGAGAAACATTTACTTCACTCCTATGATGCAGAATGTGCAAGAACCCAGAAATCAAGATGCTTAGCAAATGTGTTCTTCCTCTCTTTCCTCTGCCTTTTCTCTCCTGGTTTCTCTCAACTCAGTGATCTAAGAACGAAAATAATGACACATACCTGCTTAACAACAGCTTAAATATGGCACCTCCTAAGCATGAGGTGGCGACGTGCTTAAGAGGTCCAATCAGAAACCACCATGTTTCATCTTCCTAATATCTGTTCTTCGTATACTCTTGACACTTATCACTCTCAAAAACTATAGATTATGCATGGTTATCAACCTAAAAATATTTTCACAATGACCCCTATGAACTTAAGAAACCATCCATTTAAACCTCTTCTTTAATAACTTCACTTTCGTACCATTTATTCCTCTCATAATCTCCTCGAAATATTCTAAAACGTATAAAATTACAAGCGACTATAACATATACAATGCCAGATAAATGCACAAACTATGCACGTTATATGCGATGCATGCCCGTGTATATGAAATTTGGGTCATGGGTGTGACATGGATGACAGAATTATCTCCTAATTGCATCGGTGTCCTAGTTGGTGGGGGTTCTCCTAATTTCAGTTTCTTGAACAATTCATATGACATAACATTAACATTAGCCCCTAAATATGCTAGTGCACTATCAATATGCAAATCACCAAGATAAATAGGGATAGAAAAACTCTCTAGGTCTTTCAGTTTTGCGGGTATCTCGATTTTCAAAGTTGCAGAGCACTCCTCTTCAAGGTTGGTAGGTGTTGGATTGAGTTGTTCCTTCTTGTCATCCTTATTGAGTGCAGTAGGATATGAAAGGTGAGGTTTGAACTCCTTCATTAGCTGAGGTTGCTCGATCACTTCCTTCTCTTTACTGGCTTTTTCTTATTCCAGTTGATTTTCTACTTCAATTTGTTTCTTGCCACTTCCAATGGAAATTGCCTTCACATGTTCTTTTTGATATAGAGCAGCAGCATATGGGATTCGAGGTTTGTACTCACAGACTAATCTTTTTGGCTCTACCTTGTCTACCTTGTTTTCCTCAATTTTCTTTAGAGCCTTATCTTCTTGATAACTTTCACTTGCAGAAATGGTATGAACCTGCTCCTTAGGGTTTGTTTCAGTGTTGCTTGGTAAAGAGCCCGACTTCCCTTCAAATAATAACTTGGCGATCTGACCAATTTGGTTCTCCAAATTATGAATGGAAGCCTGTTGATTCTGAATGGAAGCCTCTTAATTCATTAATGTTGTCTCTATTTGCGCAAAATGTTTCTCAAAAGCCTTTATATATTAGGTCATTAACTCCTTAAGGCTTTGTTTCACTACTTGTTGTGGCTGCTAAAATCCTAATGGATGGTTCTGCTTATGCTCTCCTTGACTTTTCCACAAACATTCCGGATGATTCCTCCTTCCTAGGTTATAGGTATTACTATAAGGGTTGTGTTTTAGACCTGTTTGTATTGCCTATATAAGCCACAATCTCCTTGTAGTCTTGGCTTCTTTGATCCTTAAATGTTCCACTACACACAATATGAGTTGTTTGTTATGCCATGGAAAACCCATCAATCTTTTTACTCAAAGCTTCAGCTTGCATGGCTAAGGTTGTCACTGGATGAACATCATACACCCTAGCTTGTTTAACCGATTTTGATCATATTGTGTGCCACTAATAGCTATTCATAGTCATCTCTTCTATCAGTTCCTGAGTAGCTTCAGGTGTTTATTGTTCAATATTCCTTCGGCTATAGCATCAATCATTTGCCTTGTTCCTTGATTTAGCCCATTGTAGAATATCTGAACCTGCAACCATGTTGGCAAACCATGATGTGGGCATCTTCTCAACAACTCCTTGAACCTTTTCCAAGTGTCATATAAAGATTCTGACTCAATCTGTGCATAAGAAGATATATCATTCCTGAGCTTTGCAATCTTGGCACGTGGAAAGTATTTCAATAAGAATTTCTCTAACATCTGATCCAAGTTGTAATTGAGCCTCTGAGAAAATAGTTGAGCCACTACTTAGCTCTTTCTCACATCGAGAATGGAAAGAGTATCAGTCTAATTGAATCATTGGAAGCCCCATTTATCTTGAAAGTGTCACAAATTTCAAGAAAATTCTCCAAGAATGCTTTGGAATCCTCATCCTGTAAACCATCAAACTGAACAAACTGTTGCACCATCTAAATGATGTTCACCTTAATCTCAAAGTTATTGGTTGTAACAATTGGTCTAACAATACTAGACTCAATTCCAATCAAGTTCGGTCTAGCATAATTTGACATAGTCATGGGTTGCTCAACCCCAGCAACCAGTTGCTCACCTATAATGTTTTGCTCCATCTCTACTTCAATCCATCTGTCTATTTCTTCTGGTTTTTCTCTTAGTCTGTTTATAAGGTTCTAAAATGTTGTTTTTCTAACAAAATCTTGCAAGAAAAACAAACACAATAAACAAAGCGTAATTCCGAAGAGACAGATAATTGAAGCCAACAAAAAGAAAACAACTAAACAAGAAAAAAAATAAAATTAAAAAAGGCTAGATTAATAAAGATAAAGTGTTCCTATATCCTAGCTCCCGGAAATGACGCCAAAAACTTAGTACAATCGAGTCGAGACCTATGATCTTAATGCAAATGCACCTGTCAAACTGTAGTATATGTGGACCTGAGTACCTAATGTCGTATCCCACAGAATCTATGATTATTATCTACTTGTTGTTACTCTATGATCTAACTAATAATATTGAATGGAATGAAATTAAATAAAACTAACAAACTGCAACAAAAGAAATAACAACGCAGAAAAAAGAGTTAAACTTGAGCAATGGATCAAATGTAGCACCTAGATGTTGAATCCCCTAGAATGTTCTAAGTTATGGAAATGTTTTGTTCAATCATTCATTCAACAATTGGACAGTGGAAGTTCTTAAAATACGTTAACCACCCTCTTGAGTCGATTAATTTCTAATGTCAAGTTGATTAACCAGAATCTCTTCCTAATTAAAACCCCCAACATTGCATTATCCTATTTTGTGAACTCCTCTATTAAGTTTGACCTTAATTCGGATGATTTATGTCGATCTATCTCTAGATTTTCATGCAACTCCTTTCACTTATGAGAGATTTATCATATGAAGAACCTCTCGATTACCCATGCATGAATCAATGTCAAATCAATGTGCTAGCAAAATCAATTCAACAGTAACATGAAATAATCATAGATGAATCACAATAATTGAATGAAATAACACAATCCCCATCGCAAAGACATCCTAGGGTTCATCATATCTAGATGCATCAAAAGATTTAGTTCATATTTGCATAGAATAAAACAACAAGATTCAAAGGAAAGCTAGAGAGAGAAAGAAAACCCATGATGGAATCCTTCAATCCTTCAACAAATCTCTTTGATCTTGGTGAAAATCCCCTCCAAAAGCGATCTCTTGCAAAGACACAATGTTTTCTCTCTCAACACTCTATGTTTTTTATGTATAATGCCAGCCCTGCTCTAATTAGTGTTTATTCCAAGCTGGCATAGGCTGAATTTATGCGTCTGATAAGACACGGGGAAAACAAGTCATTACACGACCATGTATTTCACTCCCAGGATGTGTCTCACATTTTGGAAGCATATTTAACAAGTCAGTCCAGGACACGGGCAAGGACAAGCCACTTTTCATTCTCCAGGTCGTGCCTTACTTGTTTTATTTATGAACATCTTTTTGAAACTCTTTTGCTAGTTTTATCTTTAAATACAGGTTGTAATTTCATTTGCATAAATGTAAGTATTGTTATATGCTATGAATTAGGTGAATTCATGTATTTGTTATATGTATCATATGAATAGGTGTTATTGGAGTATGGTCGTTACATTGATTGGTACCAGATGAGGGATTAGGTTTTAAATGAGCAATCATGCATGCATAACATTTGAATTGCATAAGTTATATGGTATTTGACATATCATTTTCATATGTAGAATCATGGTACAAAGAAGTCATATGAGAGAGACATCGGCTAATCAAGGCCCTGTTGATGCATCTCATGCACCACATGCTGATAGAGATAGAGATGTACATGCATTGCATCAAAATAATGACTAGGTTGAGCATGCCCCTCTAGCTCCAAAAGAATGTCATTTTGAAAAGTTGAGAAAACTTGGAGTTACTCAATTTCATGGCACCATTGATCCCGCCATTGCAGAAGCTTGGTTAGAAAGCACAGAAAGGGTATTCAATCTGATGCAGTGTACACCAGATGAGAAGTTTGATTATGCTGTGTTTTTACTCCAAGGTGATGCATATAATTTGTGGAACACAATTCCACGTGCATTAAATCAGCCACCAGTGTTACTTTGGGATGATTTTCTTCAAGAATTTCATGACAAATACACACCATTTGTATTTAGAAATGAGAAATGTTGGGAGTTTATTAAGTTGAATCAAAAGAACATGTCAATTGTTGGATATGGGTTGAAATTCACCCAATTTTCTGCATATGCAGTGATTCTGGTTGCCACCAAGTAAGAAAAATGTCACAAATTAGAGGAAGGGTTATCTTGTAATATTTGTAGCAAGCTGACTCCAAGTTTATCTCTTTATCTTGTTAGGAGGTAATACACGGGTATTCTCTTTATCTCGTCAGGAGGTAATTTTCATGCCAGAGGTCGTATCAGGTAAACTCCTTGTTTCTGATCATGAGGCATATGCATTGATAGATCCTGGATCCACGCATTCATTTATTCACAATGTTTTGTATCTCATTTGCATACATGCCTTGAACCTCTGAGATTTGAGGTCAGTGTTACTACACCTTTGAGAGACATGATTATTGTGAATAGTGTATATCAAGATTTTTTGATTCAAGTCAAAACAGCGAGACTACATGCAGATTTGATATTGATGACGTTTCGTGACTTTGATATTATTTTGGGTATGGATTGGTTGACTCCACACCATGAGATTGTAAATTTCTTTACTAAAGAAGTTGTGTTTGAGTTGCAAGATCAGCAGAAAATTGTATCTCAGGGTGAAAGGCATATTATTCCAACTTTTTTGATATATGTTGTTCATGCTTCTAGACTAATCAGGAGTAGATGTCAAGCATATCTAGCTCATGTGGTTAACACTAGTATTTCGAAGGTAAAGCTCCAAAGTTTGCAGATCGTAAATGAGTTCCAAGATGTTTTTCCAGCTGATTTGCCAAGGTTGCCACCGAAAAGGGATACAAAATTCAGCATTGAGCTTTTACCTAGGATAGGTCCTATTTCCATATCACCATATAGAATGGCACCGCTAGAACTAAAGGAGTTAGAGACTCAATTGCAAGAACTACTAAATATAGGATTTATCTGACCTAGTGTATCACCTTGGGGAGCGTCAATGTTGTTTGTTAAAAAGAAAGATGATACCTTGAGGTTGTGTATTAACTACTGGTAGTTAAATAGAGTTACGATGAAGAATAAGTATCTGCTACCACGTTTAGATGATTTGTTTGATAACCACAGACTGCACAGGTGTTCAGTAAGATTTATTTGAGGTTTGGCTACTATCAGCTCAAGATAGAAGAGACTGATATTCTAAAAACATCATTTAGGACGAGGTATGGCCATTATGAGTTTCCTGTTATATCGTTTGGTTTGACGAATGCACATGTTGTCTTTTTGGGTTTAATGAACAAAGTGTTCCAAGCTTATTTCGATAAATTTGTTATCATATTTATTGATGACATTTTGGTTTACTTGAGAAATAAACAAGCAACATTTGAGAATTGTATTGCGAACATTGAGTGAGAAACAATTGTATGCCAAATTTAGCAAATGCAAGTTCTGGTTGGATTAGGTAGTTTTCCTTGGTCACGTTGTATCAGTAGAAGGCATAAAGATGGATCCTAAGAAGATTGAGGTTGTCATTAAATGGAACCTCCAAGGAACGTTACCGAAGTCTGTAGCTTCTTAGGCATGGCTGGTTATTACCAACAATTTGTAGAGGGCTTCTTTATCATTGATGCACCCTAAGTAAGCTCCTCCAAAAAAATTGAATTTCAATGGATAGAGGTGTGCCAACAAAGCTTCAAATAGTTAAAAGCTCGATTGACATCAGCTCCAGTACTTGTTAATCCTTGTGGTACCAGTGGATTTGTGTTTTACAGCGATGCATCTCATCAAGGTTTGGGTTGTGCTCTGATGCAACACGGTAAAGTGATTGCCTATGCTTTGAGACAGTTAAGGCCATATGAGGTTGCATATCCTATGCATGATTTAGAGTTAGCGGTGATTGTCTTCGCTCTAAAGATTTAGCAGCATTATTTATATGGTGAGACTTTTCAAATATTCACCGATCACAAAAGCTTGAAGTATCTGATGAGCCAAATGTTGGGAACTCTACGTGCGATCATATCAAATATGGGCAGTAGAAACATGTTATAAACACGCAGAACACAGCCAAGGAATGTTTGCACATAAACAAAAATTAACAAAAATGAAACATGCTAATAAATAAAATGTGTACGAATGGTTACCTCTAATCGCTTCGCACAATCATCTCCTTGTTTTCACCAAAAAGTAACAAATTAAAACGTAACGTTTTAACTTGTTACTTTTTGGTGAAAACAAGAAGATGATTGTGTGAAGCGATTATGTTTTAACCCCTTGAAGGATCTTTAGAAACTAGAGAAAACAAGAAATAATGGTGAAGAGTTCCTTGTACAAGAACTCTCTCTATCGCATTACACACGTAACCTATTGATTAGGTAGTGTGTTAGCACTCAAATGCTCTTAACTAAAGGTGTATGTTTTGGATTATTTGAAGGTTGAACAAGACTCTCTTAACACCCTCAAAATCACATGTGGACAGTAGCAATCACTCACAAGAACTTTTCTTTTAGGTGCTCACAAAACCAAGGCCGAAAATCTCAAAACAACAAACTTAAAACCCTAACTCAATACCGTATGAGAAGAGAGAAAAGTGAAGAAGAGGTTTTTGATTTTTTCCTTGCTGTTTTTGGACAAATGAATAAGTGAATGAGTTAATAGAATAGTGTATTTGGACAAAAATACATGTGTCTAAGTTAGGAGTGTTTGTGTCAAACACAATCACATCAAAAGAAAGAGATTTGGTGAAATACAACCTTATCACTTATTTGATTTATCCTAAACTCTTTAACCATATCATTAACATTTAATCATATGTTAAATTACATTTATATGGACGTATTTAATATTCCTAATTGGACTTTAATGGGCTGGTCATTTAACTCACTTAAATGGCCACTCATTTAGCCCGGTCCGAAACACTCTCGCGCACTTACGTTTACGCAAATTTTACGTAATTTTAAGTGACCCTTTATGAGAGATAAAATTTGTTTAACCTAACCAAATTACTTTGTGTGTGATTCTATAGGTCCATCTAAGTCGGCAATGGGCCCGAAATGGGCTTTTGGCTTTCGGGCCCATAAGTCGTAAGTGGACTCTAGCAAGTCATTGCGACTACCCGAATTAGATGAATTTGCACC